>WAAE01034917.1:0-14907 GCA_013400495.1 Nicator chloris | reverse complement strand
AATAATTTTAAATATTAAAATATAAAAAATTAAACTCTTAAATATTTTTAGGTTTTCAGATTTTATCAAAGACTTAATGACATTATAAAGTTTCTAACTGGAAACCAGCAGCATCAAATACAAGTGCTCAAATTTGTTTTGATAATGTAATGTTCTGTGATACCTTACCCTCCTATAGCACGATGAAAAAGGAATCAGCCACGTGTTTGCTACTTTTAAAACTTTCTTTTTATCTATAGATGATACAGTTTCCTTCAAATTCTTTAAATACTTGTTGATGCACTTGTTATCTTTGCCAGTTACTTTGAAGATCTTTTGAAAAGATTGGTCTTTGAGTGATAATGAAGATGAAGGTGCAGAGTGTTTAACCATTACATGATTTGGAAGCTATCACTACTGAAGGTAAGCACCAAAAGAAAATCTCCCTCTTAAAAGGCAGCTGTTTTTTTTCTTAAGAATTCACATGTCAAAGACCTCTTGCACATGCTGAATTTCTGTTTACTGTGAGCTAGGTTTTTTTTCATCTGCAGAAGATCAGGTTATTGAAACTGGGGTTTTGAGAGGTTTTTTACCAGAAGTGAAAATCCTGTGAGCAGGTCAGTTACAGATCTATTTCAACACCTCTCAGGCAAACTAATTTTTCTCTTCAGTTTATACCTTAATTTACATTTTGTGCAATGAATCACTGGGATAACCCTAACATTTGCATGCCATGACTTTTGAATGTTTAAAATAGAAGCCTTCATGTTGAATTGACAAATGGTTTGTATTAATATAAAATTAGATTTAGGAAAATCATTTAATCTATAAATGACATCTGGTATTTACAGCTTTAGAGTCTGATGAAGATAGATGCACTAACTTACATGTTTATAATATTTTGTAAATTTGCAAATGCATATTTAAATTGATTGTATCCCTCTACAATCCTTCAAATGTCACTGGCCCTCTAAGGACCTAGTTCAAAGCTCACTTTCATTAATGAAAAGATTTACAGTCTAAATGTATATCTTAAACAGAGACTAGGAATACTTCCTAGCTCTGGAATACTACTCTTTCTACTGTTCAAGTATTAGTGTCTTCCTCAGCCTGACTTGGGCCTGTGCCAGCCTGTTTTTAGGTGCCATATTCCTGGTAGTTAGGAGTTCCAGGAGTTAGTATGAGAGAGTGAAAATCTTGAACAGACACTTTGAGTGCAGCCACCTTGTTCTGGAGGGTAAAAGAATTAAGTCATAAAAGTGTGGGACTGTGTCAGTTGGCCTTCATATCTCTTTCTGAGTGCTCACAATGTCTAAACCAGCAATTTTGGGCTACTGGGTTTTCCTGTGTTCTCACAAGCCTTGCACTGTATTGGCTTCCTTGGGTGAGGCTGTGTTTGAATAGATCAGGTCAGAGGCTTATTTTGATCACAAGAAATTCTTTATCAGAATGTCCCTTCCAGTCCAAATTAGTGCAGAATTCCTAGTTAAGAAAGTACACAATTCCACCAACTCATCCAAGAACGATAACTGGTGAGGGGCGAGTAAGGCCTTGGCTTAAAAGAATCAACAGCTCCAGCCCACTGGTGTCATCTTCTGTGACTTAACACGATGGTATTTGGGATCTCCATGTGAGGCTGAGGACCAGTGCCAATGTGTTGTTGTACTCTAAGATCCAGGGTCAAATGGGATCAGACCTTTTAAATTTGAAGTGGTATTTTGAATACCCAGAAGGTTAGAGTCCATATCCCTTTGGCTTTGAAAAACAATATATTTGAAGACAAATATTAAAAATCCTAAGAACTGGGCTTAACTCCACTTCTTTGTGTTGTATTTAATTTTCTGATTCAACTAGCCTCTTAAATGTTTTTGATTTTGACTTAATCAGAAACTCATCTTGAATTTTAAAGAACTTGTTAAGTAATAGGAAAGGTAAGGGTCATATAGAAGCTTTCTCTATGCATGTGTGTATGATTGTGTATAAAACCTGCAGTAAAGAAAATTGTATTTTCTGCAATAAAGTTATTTTTATTAATTCTTTCTAGTGTATCAGTATTTGTTTCTTCTCTTGATTTTAAATATATCTATTTGGAGAAGCAAGGGACTATTCATGAGGTTCTTTACAATGGGTTCATACAATTTACGTTAATGGTAGGATTTCATCTCTGCAAGTTTAGACAGAATTTGGGCCTTTAACATTGTTTTATATGAATGTAGAACATAATTATTTATCATCTTTTCCTTCCTATGCATATTTTGCTCAGGAACATACAAAGCCTTTACAGTCTTAAACCTATGTTGGTCTACAAGAGACTGTACTTCTATTATACCTATTCTCTAAAAAAGGTAGTGACAAATATGTAGGCTACATGTTCTGAATAAACTATAGTTATAGTTATGACTGAAAGCAGATACTCCTGAGGCACTTGTTTGTGTGCCTCTTACACAATGTGGAGTCTGACACAACAATGAGAATTTTGTTTGGCTATATTATGGCAAAAGAACGTTGCATGTTTAATGGAACCTTGCCAGAACGAGAAATAGTCTCAATGCATAACAGTCAATAGGGTCCCTGAGACATCCTTGCTAGAACGGGAAAGGACACATTGCTCCTTCAGTTGTGCTCATGATTCCAGTGGCCAGCATGCTTCCACATGTATTCCTCAAGTGCCAAGAATTGCCTTCCATGCTCTAAAATGACAGCGTCTGGGAGAATGGGTTCCTTGCTTATCTGCAAAGCCAGAAAGAGGGTGCATTAGGCAAAGGAAGCATGTGTTTTACCTTGCCAGTTCTCCAGTGCTTTTGTAAGGTTTATGGAGTTTTGGCCTCTGAAATCATGATGTCTCCAGACGCTGCTGCTTCTCAGCTCCTTTGCCAAGACAAAATAAACCAAAAGAATATTAATGCTAAGACTGGGAATATCCTCGGAACTTCTTCAGGTTGGTCAATCTATTTTCCCAGTAGTCTAAAGCCAACTTCTTTTATGCCTATTGAAGAAACCAAGGGAAAATAAGTTTTCTAACTTGAACTATATCTAGGTTTTAACAGCCTTAGTAAAATGACAAATTTTGGCCATGCAAATGAATAATCTCTGTAAGACATATAAGAAACTCTATAGGCTTTGTTCATTTCGGTTCCAGTATTTGTGTGTTGATTCAATGGCTCTATTCCGTTTCTGACTTTGTTTCTCATCTCACTTTTCTCTATATCTTATTTTAAAATGTATTTTCTCTTTTTCTTTTCTCATCTTTTCCTGTTAGGAATTTGCAGCCCATCTTGGCTCTGTTGGACTTTCACTGAGAGCTTTGAAGCTGGTTGAAAATGGACTAAATTCATCATCTTTTCCTGGCTAAAATGTGACTGTTAGTTCTACATGCATGAAATGGATACTATTTACATCTGTTTATACCTGGACATTGCATGACATGACCTTTTGGTTTTGCTTTCCTGCTACCTCTGACCTTGCCTTTACAAAACCTGCTTCACAACATTATCTGATGTGAGCAAACATGAAGTTCCTTGTGTAGCAGAATACCAGTTTCATGCAGCATGGATGAGAATGCTGTTGTCTCATTTAAATAACACCTCTTACTAAGATGTTCTCTGAGGAAGCAGGGGGGAAATAAAGTTTTGTCTGTAATATATTGGCCAAAGACTGTTTTCTGTATGATATATAGAAGCTGTAAAGAAATGCAATCTATTTGGAGTACTTTTGTCAAGGTAAACAGATCCTAAGTCCTGTATACAATTTTCAAATATTTCTCTAGCAACCTAGAAATGCAAACTGTTTTCATGTCCCTACTGATAAAAGGAATCTTAAAAAGGAAAAGAAAAGAGTTCTCAACAAACTGAAAAGATACCTTAAATCATTATTGTAAATATCATTAACAATCAATTAATGATATCTGAAATAAATATGCATAAAGGAAAGCAATATAGAAATGAAGTAAAATACAGCTAATACACCCAAAATTGCAAAATTGTTTTAAGAAGAGCCTTTCTCATTACAGCTGAATGTGATTTTCCAGATACAGGCATTGTAATATGACCCTGTGTGCTGTTCTGTGTGTACAATAAAGCAAGCAAAATTAATCCCTTCCCCTGATGACCTCTAGAAATGAAAACCCATTATAGTAATAATATTTGTACTTAGGCCTTGATGTTTTTGTGCTGAATCTGAATGCCATGAAATGATTGTATACAGTGGCTGATGAGGACACATGTACAGATAAATACATAAATAATCCTCTTTTATAGGTGCAAGGTGACTTTTTAGATCTGGTATGGAAACTAGTTGAAGCCTAATAAAACTGGTAATCATTTTCTTTACTGCTTAGGCCTGAATCTTATTATGTTGAAAGGTCTATTAGGAATGTTTCCCTTTTTAACATGGAATGTATGTAACTGGATATTGTGCACAATTTTCCTGTTTGTAAAACTTGAATTAAGCATTGAAATTTCTGCCTAAGTTACTGGTTTCGGCATTTGCCAAAGTATATATGGTATCAAATACTATAATGCATCTTTGTTACCAGTCTGTGGTTCAGTTGGAAAACCCCACTTAAAGGGTAAAAGATCTTTTAAAAAACAACATTATTTAGCTTGGAACAGGAATCAATACTCCATATGATATGGTAATGAAACACAGACTTTGCAACATATTGATGGACAGTGAGAAAGTGTGTGTGGTGAGAGGAGTGGGTGTATTTGTGAGCATGTTGAAGGGACCACAACAGTATTAATAACCTGTAAAGGAGGTTTCTGACATTTGGTAAACACATGAGCACGACACAGAGCACAATAGGAACTTCAGTCCAGAAACAGTGATACGTACATTGCTCTGGAAGGCCATTAAGTACATGTAAGCTTTCTTCTGTCAGCATTTGTATTTTCACAGGATGTAGTAGCAAAGCATTGGCTTTGTGGAAAAGGAGGTCTAAAAAGACGTCCACATATTGTTTTACTATTTTGCTTTACTTTTAATGTTTACGTATCTTTCTGATGTGGGCTGTACATTCAAGGCAGTTCAGTTTTGTGCAGTCTGGCCTTCTATTTGTCTAAGTGGTAATAAATTCCCATTGATCAGGGCTTAGTGGAAATTAGAACACCCTCTGTGTGCCTCAGTCAGGGAGGCTGCTCCCAGCAGACTCTCACTCACATTAAAAGCCCACTGGAATGTTTCAGGATGGTTGGTGTTGCTGCATATTATTTCACGATGTCAATACCAGAAGGCCTATTGATTTGGATGGCTTTCTTTAAATAAAAGAAATTTTTTAGTATTTGAAAATAGTAAAAATGGTCAGCAGAGCAAAAATAACACTATCTTTTTAGGCTGTCCATCAGCTTGGGGAAACCTTGAATTATTGTACACTGTATTTATTTTTCGAAACCACATGCTATGTGTTGTGATTTCAATATATTCATTGTAAAGACTTATAATTGTAGACTTCATCTAAAAAATAAAACTTGAATTTATTAATTGTGTTTTATTTTACATTAGGACCAGGATTTCTTTTAGGCATGTTTAAAGAGGGTGACCTGAGAAAGATATGGATATATGCAATACTTATCAGTCTTTCAGACCTGTACTACTCAATGTTGGTCAAGTAGTGGTGGCAGAGAAGATGTGGAGAGGTTTCTTTCTAATGCTGAGTTCCATATAAGTGTAAGCAGACTGCTAAAAAGTGAGAGAGAGAGGAGATACAAAAGCAAAAAAGACAGATATGAATTGGAAGGCAATATATGCTATGCTAGTATCTGCACACATTAAACTCTTCATAATTATTAAATACTTAATTCAGTTGCTTAAATCCATATTATAAGGAACTAGAAGTCAAGATTCATCTGTATGACATAAAGATTGCCAATAAAATATGTGATTTGGCTTCAGAGGTGGTTTATTTTTTCTAAAGAGGTTAGGAAGGCTGCAACTCAGCTATATATCTAAGTATGCTATAGGTCAGGATGAATATGTCTTCTCTACATCAGTAGTTTATAACCTAATAGTATTTCCAGTATTTTTACTCAGATTGTTTCCCACTCCTTCTTCTGGGTTCCATTTTCCTCTGCCTGATCCTTCAGGATCCTTCCTGATATTTCTTGATCCCTACATGCATGACTTACTGTCAGTGGTTGATGAAGCCTATTGAAGGGATAAGACTCGTTGAGATGGGTGAGAACATGTGCTTTTGCCTGGGCATTCCTCTTCAGCATCCTTCTGGAGCTCTACTACACTGTTTTCAAATCCTAATACTACTCTGTGAAAATAATGCCACTTTCTCTTCTAGCTCAAAATGTGGGGTTTTTTTGATTTTTCTTCTTTTTAAAACAGCATCAGTCATGCACAGCCAGTTAAATGAACACTTGTATTCAAATAACTTACTGATTATGCAAAACAACTCTGCCTGTTACGATACACATTCAGTGCAGAAAATTGCTCTGTTATTTGGACTGCTTTTCCCGTCACAATGAAGCATACATCTGCTTACAGCTAAAAGTCCAAGGGCCTGATTTAGTAAAAATTAGTGATCCATCAGATTGATGGGCAATCTGCACTCTTGGTGCCTTGAAATTTCTTGCATCAGTCACCAGATCATGATTTACTAATAGGGTTTCAGGGCTTGCAAAATAGCACAACTCTAACCACATATTAATATTTAATCTGGCATTTTAAGTGCACCTAACAAAAGACCCCAGAGCTGCTGACAGGACCCTAAATTGTGAATTTCTTTAAAAGGAATTGAGCATTTCCATAGTGGTTTCATGTGGAAATCTGAAACAAGAAGAAATACATGGCTTAAGCCCTTCTCATGAACTTACAAGCTTCTGAATATATTTTCTTGAAAAACTGTTTATAGTCTGGGTTTTTTTTGTAAGCTAGCTTCATTAACATATGACAGAACTTCCTTTAGCCATTTAACTGTCCATAGTTTGTGATTGCAGAGAAATTTCAAAACTTATTTCTATACCGTGTGCAATTAAACAGTCTGTTCTTTTAATGCTTAATCCACTTGGCAACTCTAGAAAGGTACTCAATGAGGGTAAAAATGTATAAGTCACAAAGACCTCTTTATAGCCATGAAATTTAGTAATTGAATCTGCACAAACTTAGTAAATTAGGCCCTCTGTGTTTTGTACAGCATTTTTAAGTAGCCAAAATAGGCAAGAAGCTGAATTACATATTGACAATGTTTCTACCATTTCATAGTTTAAATAGAGCAATCAAATGATTTAATAAGCAACTTCTGCTGCTGCTGTCACATGAATATTCTAATTTTACAAAAAGTATATAGTACGTCTCTAAAAAAGGGTTATTATTTTCTTCCATTTTCATATGCCATAATTTATGAAAGATGTTCCCAACACCACCTGTAATAACAGAATGTTTATTAGTGTGCAAATGAGGGTTATAAATGATGCTGCTTATCTATGGAACAAAACACAAAAGACAACTTATTAGTAAAAGACAAATTGCTCAGCAAATTTCAATGAGCTGCTATGTTTGTCACGAAAAAAACCTTTTATTTGCACAGATCAATGTTTTTATAATCCATTTAAAATAATATACTTGCCACTAGGTGGCTATTTCTGATCAGATCATTTTACCATTTTAATTACATTTTTAATATCCTGGCTGCATAAACAAAGATAAATTACAAGCCTTGCACAATCTGGCTGCTAGCTCAGGCACAATCTGTAATAATATCAGCTTTTGTTTGTGCCTTCTCTAATTAGATTCTGAAATCTAGGCTTTATCAATCAATAATTTTAATTTCAGAATCGCCTTTTGATCTTACATTTCATGTTTGTTTGCAGTAAATGATCAGTAGGACAAAGCTGATAATTTATGCAGAAACAATCTCTCAGCAGAGTTACAAGCGCATTCGTAGCCATCAACACAACCCGGCAGACTAAGCTTGACACAGGTCTAATTAGCATGCAGATATGTGTCGCCTCATTGGCAATTCAAATTGCTTTTTTATAATGTACCTCAAATTGTGCTACTCAAACATTGTATTTGATTTCCAAAGCCCCCTGGGCATCCCATAATGTCTCCCTTCATCCTGGGTACGAAGCATTTATTGAACAATCTGCTTCGACTCTGGCTATCTTTTCAAAAGCACCCAAACATCATAACCATGGGACCAGGTTTTCCTCCTCATCCGAGAGCAACTAGTTCTTCTGCAGAGCGGCGGGTGCCACATCCGTAGGTTCGGCGATGATATGTTACCTTGTGAGCTCCTGCTCCCACGGTGGCTGCTCTGTAGAGGGCTTCATTCCTGTGCCACTCATCTAAAAAGGGGGAGGATGTCTACAGAGCACACATTAATATGCAGCACATAACCACGTCTCTGAATGCCAGCCTTCCATTCTTCATTAAACAAAATGGCTGGATTGCAGTGATTGTTTTCCCCTCCACGCGCACGCGCGCACAAGCACACACACCACGCACGCAGGCACATACCCACACACCCCCCACATGCACTCTGACTTGCTCTCCTTTCCTCCCTCATGCACACTCACTCACTTTCACACACACGCACACACACACACACACAAACCCTCACACATGTAGCATGTCGTTGTCAGTGCAGCGAATTACGTGTGAAAAGTTTACTGCGGCATGCGTGACACGCGAGGAGATTCCTGCCAACGTCAGGGCCCTTTTTTGCCATGCAGCAACAAGTGGCAGAATCAATGGTGTACAGTTATTCAGCAATGTAATTCATTTCACTGGCTTTGGCTCCCAGCCAGATCCGCCATCTGTCTCTTGCTCTCCCTCTCTCTCTCTCTCCTGAATTTGTCCTACATTTCGTAATGTTACGTGCTTGCCATCCTTATTCTATGTCAGAGGTACAGCACGAGCCTCACCCCCGTTCCGACGTGGAGTTCTGTGAGTTCGGTGGCACTTTGGATATTCCACTCCAGTGCCATAGGAAGAAAAGGGTAAGGAAAGAACAGAGGGATAGCTGCAAAGAGAATGGTGCTCTTCTATCTGAAAGCCAGTGCCTCCGCTTTTTATTTAAAGCATTGATATGGATCTGTCTCACATGGGAACTTTTCCTGCTTCGTTAGAGTATCTTCGTTTTCTTTATTGGATGCTGGCACTGTACGCCACTGCACAGCTCCGTGGAATGCCTGCTGTTGGATACTTGCAGATCCCTGCCACCAAGCAACCTCCTGCATTGGAAACCGGGTGACTACTCCAGGATCTTATGCGTGCTTGCTGTTTGAAGCTGCAGAAAAGTGAATAATCAATTAAGTATTGATTTCTTGTAAGATTTGGTAAATTTCAAAGGCAAGACAAAGAGGATGGCTTAAGGAAAGCACTGCAGGGACTTGGCGTAAATTAGACAACTAACAGCAGTGCAGAATAAAATAACACCTCAACTGAATATTTCCTTGGAAGAATTAGCACTAGCTATTGGAAGACGATGGTGGATTTAATCAAGACGGCAGGCACGCTTGAGTTTTAACCGTGAACCTGAAAGAGGAGCTAATTATAACCACCTTTTTATATGGAGCTAATTTGACTGAATGGATGCAAATGTGCTTTATTTATGGATGAAGAAGCAAGCCTTACAGCATTGACTTTGGGATCATCGCATATGCTAAGCTTTACAGCTTCTCTAAAAGTCAAGCCTACAGTACATTTTTATTTACTGAGAAGGTATTTATATGTAAGCATAAGCTAGCCGTACAAAAGATTCATCAGAACAATGTACTGTGTGGCACTGAGGATCTAATTATAATTTTGCAGCATTTCATGTTTTCTCTAATTTGGTACTTTTCAACCCTTGCTTGTGATGGGCTATAAATGGGACAATAAATGTATGATTTAAACTATTGTGATTTTCATTGTATAGTTTATTAATCGTACTGTAGTTTTCTTAACGTGTTTTTGAATTATTCAGCAGTAATTTATAATGAAAGAAGCAGAAATGGTGGGGTGGTTTTAAATTCATTTATAATCTGCTCACAGATCTAAATGTACAGGTTCTACCAGCCGATGAGATCTATAATTATGAAAGAATGTTAAAATTTTCAGATAAATGGGGCACTGACTTTACAATGGGCACAATATTGTATAATCAGTAAAAGGAGGATTGTTATGTTTTGACTCTGTGGAGAATGGTCTTGGTTAGTTAACTCCTTCTATGCTGATAATGGTAAGCAAATGTACTTTATATAAGAAAATAGGGGGAGAATGTAATGCACTGGTTTGATGTTTTGCTAGTCTGAAACCTTAGCTCTTTTTTTTTTTCCATTTATTTCCATTTCTGTTACTTTTCTTTTCCCTATTTGCTTCTCTGGGTTTTGTCGAGGTTTTTTTTTCCCTCCTGTCTTGCAATCTACATTCCCTGAGCAACCACAGGAACCAAGTTACATTAAGCTTCAACACAAAGACGATGTAAGAATAATGAATCCTCATTTGCATCGACATTTGTATTCAGATTTGCCAGGCTATAAACTTGGCAGATCAAGCGGAATATTAAGTAGAGGCTTCCATGGTAAATTGCGACTCTTGCAATTGCAGAGTTGTTTTTCCTGTTTTTAGCATCTGTGTGTGTGTGTGCGTATGTGTGTGTACGTGTGTGTGCATGCGTGTACACGTGTGTGCATGTCCATATCTGTAGTGGCAGGTAAAGCCCCATGACTGCTTGGTTTCTGAGAAGCACATTGGCCCTCTTTCAGAATACGATGTCAGTTTGTGCAAAATGAAGCAGGAATGCGCAAGCAGTAAGCATTTTAGCTGAAGATACTGTGTGACGTGAATTAAGTATTAACTCGCTTTTCTGGAGACTGTGTGAAAGAATTCCTTATACAAATAGATAAATACTATTGCAGAATCACACAGTTCTTTCACATCAGCTGGAGGTTTGATTTCACTGCAGGTAGAGTCCAAAGCAAAAACTCTGAGGTAGTGTTGAACCTACCTGCTGCACTGTAATGTTTGTTTTTTTTTGTGGTGGTGCTGCATGTATGCATGTATGTTTCCAAGAAAAACTTTGGCCTTGGTGCACCTACCATCAGCTGCTCCTCAGTTTGGTTTGGTTGGACTGTCTCCAGCTTTACAGTAGTATGTGCAAGAGCTAAGTTAGCCCTTCTGTTCCAGAGTTGGACATCAAACCTTTTCCTTCACTTGTATTTGCTCAAGAAAAGGTGGTCCTACATGATCCTTTTCCTCCAGAACTCCTTTCTTCTCTTTGTGGATGAACCTCTTTCAGAATTAATAATTGCAAAAATGGAGCATTTACCTTCTCCTGTTTGTGTTATTGAAAGTAATTTATACATGAACTTCTGAAACTTTAAGTTACCTATAGCATGTGCTATATTATTTCAGAAGTAGTGAAAAAATGCTCAGTCAACAAGTGCTATAAATGCTCCAAGACTCACTTTTGCTCTCCATAGATTTTCAAGTATTGGTCTCAGGACTTCAACGTCGTCTGGAGAGAACTTAAGAGTGTCACTGAATTAGGCAATGCAGGAAATGATCAGGCATGCAGGAAATACTTCCAGTCTCTTCTTTTTGTATGCATCCCCTTCCTACCACATCCATAACCACAGACCTAGCAAGAGTGTCAGTACAGTCCACAGTGTGTGTTTTCACACTTTATAGTTGGCTTCTATGTTAAAGGGGTACTATTATAGGGAAAAATCCTGGAACTTGTTCCAGTCCTTTCTAAACGTGTTAAAGGACTGACTTTAAAAACTTAATCTATTGATGGTCATTTAGCTAATTCATTGAAAAGCAAGTGCAATGCAATGGCTGAACCTGTTGTAAACAATATTAAACTGTGTAAGTATTGGCTAGAATTTCAGCTGAGAAAGCTGTATCAGCTTTGTTTTCTATAAAAATACACAAAACCCTAATACTGTTTGGATTTGCTTTAATTTTGTTTTTACACTATAATGGGATAATTGATCATGGAGGAAATGGTCTGTTGTAATGCAATGTTCACTAAGGGAGGAGGATGAGACCCTGTTCATATAGAACAGCAACCTGTGGCGAGCAAAGGCAACCATGCATCGTTACCTGTTTGCTATTTTTGAAAAGTCTTATAATTATATTCTTTTACTATGGGTGAAAACATGTAATGTGGTGTTTCCTTACTTTCCTCAGAAAGAGTATTCTGAGCTACATTTCCAAAATTATTCTTAAGGTAGAAGGGAAAGGTAGAACTTACAAGGTATGTTTCCATACTTTGCTTCCTTATGCACATCATCTTGATGAAATTATATTAAACTTTGTTGTTTGGGATAATATATACATACCTCCCATGAACTGTTTTGAAAATTTACCCTAAAACATCTTAAAAAGTGTCCTTTTCTGAGAAAGGAAAAACAAAACAATATCTCAGCAGCTTTCATTAAAAAAAAAATAAAAAGAGCGATATTTAAATTCCAAATTTATAAGGAATAACAGATTAATAGACTGCAATATTTTTTGTTAGGCATTTGCAATAGTGAATCCTTTGAAAAATTAATTCTTTTGGGGTTTCTTTGTCCACATTAAAAATTCCCCAATTTCTTGCTCCCTGACTATAGAACTCAAAGAAAGGAGAAATGAATGAAAAGTACTTTAAGTTCCAAAACATGTATCATATTCACTTGACAAAAAGATAAAAATGTAAAAGTTTTTAAAAAATTAATTTTTAAATTAAAACTAAACAAAATTTAAACCTGGAGAAAAAAGGAAGGTGTGAAACTAATATTTCCTGGGAAAAACTCCAGTCTGTTGCCTGGCCTTTTACGTGTACGGTGTTGTTGAGTAAAATACTGGCGTGAATATTCAAGAAATGTAGTCTGTGCTGTGTATTCACCAGCTCTGGACAAAGTGATGGCAGGCAGTCTGTCCAGGCATACCATGTGGATG
This sequence comes from Nicator chloris, assembly GCA_013400495.1. Lineage (NCBI taxonomy): Eukaryota > Metazoa > Chordata > Aves > Passeriformes > Pycnonotidae > Nicator > Nicator chloris. Next base: position 2,052 of record WAAE01034917.1, on the reverse strand, counting down.
CTTTGGGAGGAAAGCTCAAGGCCTGTTACAGTGTTTCAGTCTACCTCATAGTGTTGCTAAAGAATTTAAGATTCCACAATACAGAGCTCACTACATATAGTAAGGGTCAGATCTGCTGGCCCATAGCACTTAAAGGGAAGCCATAATTTTTTACCATTAGTCTTCTGATCAAAGATCCTTTTGTGTAACCTACTGTTGGTAATGAGTATCACTCAAGTGTTGTATTTCTTACGGGCAGCTTCGTTGTCTGTTGCTGTCATTAGTGTGGACTTTATCTTGGGACTGAACTGTAAGTTTTCTGCATCTTCAGGAATGTAGTTTCTTAAATAACATTTTTCAGATTACTTTGTATGCACAGCATACACAACAGCATTTTGAACTTGGAGAATTTAACTGTTTCTCTTATATAGCCAGTAAACTATTTCCACTTCAAGTTTCTGTTTTTTGCTTTCCCAGACAGAAAGAAGATCTAAATGACTTTTAAAATAAGCAAGGTATATATATATAAGGTATATATGCAAACCAGAGGGTAGAAGAGATAACAGATTGAGACTCAGAAGCGGCTTTTGCATTTTTTTTTTATAAATTATAAGAGTCAAACCTTTCTTTCCAAGGTGAAACACCTGTTCTCCTTCTTTATGGTTCCCTCAGTGGTAAGTCTTTTGAGACACCAAATCTGTAATCTCTGTGCACATTGCAGTAATTTACAACTAACAATTGAATGTTTTGTGCAAGATTTTCTAGTTTTGCTAAAGACTTTGGTGAGAAAGTGTAATTCACTGAAATGTACTGTATGCCCTGCTTTGGCATCCAATAAAAAGTTCATGTTTTCCTTAATAAAATAAATATGCTTTCAGTATCAACAGCTTTCACATGGGAAAGCTTTTAATTTAATTGCCAGAAGTGAGTTAGCTATTTTTAGTTTCAAGCTGTCCTTCAATCACTAGAGATAAAATTTTAAAGAGTATAAATATTGTTAGATAATGAATAAACTGGATATGCACGAAATTCCCTCAGACCTGAGACCCTTTTCTGTGGTTTGTTACTTACTGAATCTTATATCAAACCACACTGCAATCCTGTAATGTGTGTTTATATAGGATCTAGCATAATAAGATTCCAGTTCTGATCAGTATCATAACATAAATAATCCTAGAAATGCATTATTTTAGCCGACAGACAAGCTTTCCAGAGTGGTTGTTTATTTGCATAATCAACACTGTCTCATTTAGTTTAGTGGTTACTGCTTTTGGCAAAATTCTGTGGTCGTTAATTGTGCTTTGAATTTCATTGGGAATTTTGCTTAATGAGAACAGATTTTGATGCAAGGTCAGCTCTCTGAAAACCATACCAACCCACGCTTCATTATGGTCACAGTGAGTCATAGAACAAGCAACATGGAATTCACTTTACTCTGCACTGAGCCTGGCCAGCTCTAGGGTTGAACTCAAGGCTTTGGTAACAAAACACACCAGCTGAGCACAGGGGAAGGCTAATGAAAGGAGAATCTAATTTTTGAATTTTAGGTTAGTACAGGTGCAATGGAGGAACAATACTGGATGCTGATAAAACAAGTGCAAAGAGATGGGAATTTAAACAGTATTTTTGTTGTTAACCTGATGTCCATAGTTAAAAGAAAGCACAAGAAGCAGAACACAAATTCCAGTCATTGCAACTTGCAATGTATAACTGCCAGTTTCTCCTGGATTCATAATTTACGTTGGAACCTGTAATGAATCATGGCACGTAGAAGTGGACCAAGGCTGCAGAAGATAAATCTAATGACACATCAGCTATTACTAATTTAGGGCTGCCTGCTTCTGCTCTCAGAAGTGTAAGTCAGAGTTTTTCTGTGAACTACACTGGGAGCTGCATTTTGGCTTATTCACAATACACTGAAGTTACTTTTGCTGTACTATGTCACAGTCATAAACACTGAATAGGGCATTTTAAATATCTGAAATATTCCGGAGCCATATTCAATTAAAAGTTTTCCATCCTGACCTAAACATTTTCTTATTAATAGTTAGCATAGAAGTTGATCCCTGCAGT
>WAAE01034724.1:0-16973 GCA_013400495.1 Nicator chloris | reverse complement strand
CAGGAATATCAGGCCCACAGGTGCTTCTCCTACATCGGCCTTCTTGATATTGGAAAATATCTGGGGAAACTCTTACTCTGTTCTTGACACTTGACTCAAGCTGATTTTGTGTGTTATGAAGAAAGACACTCTGAATCTCATCAAGATTTTCATGGCCTGTGTATGCTCTGTTTTTTTTTTTTTAACAAAGAAATATGTTAATTCCCAGACCACTGAAATTTGGAAAAAATTCCCTTTTTTAGAAAGAGACTCACAAACCCAATAGAATATTTCCTATACTTTAGAATATCTCTGTCAAAAGTCTCCTGTACTAGCTATCATATAGGATCTTTTTCTGAGATACCTCTTTGCTGTGGGAACCTTAATGATTTTCCTCAGCTCCTGAGTATTGTCTTTCAGATTGGGATCTCTAAAAGTCATTCAGAGAGTTGACAACTTAGATCTTCCTGAATCCGCTTGGGCCGCTTGTCCAAGCCTGTTCTCCGATCCTGTTTCTCACATATCCATTTGTCTAAGCTGCTCTCCTTTATCTTACTGCGTTCAGACTGCACTCTTGTTTCCTTGATCACTAACAGAAAGCACCTCCAGTAACAGAAGGTTAACAAACTTCTTGGTTGAAATTGGATTGCCAAACATATTTCAATACTAGGTTGCTCCTTTTGCCTGTCAAAATTATCCTGCAATCAAGTCATGTCCTGTACTCAAAACATGTTACCCAGTTTTATTTCAAATGTTTTCAAGACTGTCATGATGTGATATGATAGAATGTAGTCAGTATATGTAGGTTTTTAAATCTGCAAGTAGAGGACTTAAACTTGCCTAAAATCCTGGTGAGGGCTATACATAGCAAATACCTCCTACTAATGGTTAAATTGGCATACAAATGTTTTCTCTAAATTAGATCTCATGTGTTGTTAACTTTTAGGGCCTTTCTGTCATACCAAAATAGGCTGTCAGTTGGCCATCACAGTCAAAGTACAGGGAGATTATGCTGCATTGTAATCCATAGTCCAACTTTATATTAACCTCTTTGAGTTGTTGGAGATGTTGGGGAACTTCTTTTTTTTTTCCTTCTTTTTTTTTTCCTTTTTTGTTTTTTTTTTGTCTTCATTGCAATGCCCGTTGGCCTATTTTCTCATGCACAGACCACTGGCTTACCCTCCACAGTGTTCAAGGAAAGAGGAATGTCTTCCTAGGAACTGCCAATCTCCTTTTCCGGCTTCTGCTTGAAATTTAATTGAAAAATAAAAATAAAACAACTTCTTCACATGATGTAGCTACAAAAGTAGTCTTAGCTATTTCAATCCAATGGCTACATGGGGTTTTAGATCCATGTAAGGAGACTTTTTCTTTTGGTATCTATCTATTAAGAACATACAGAAAACTGACTATGAAAGTGGGTCTGAAATTCCTTTTACAGTCATATTTGTAATTCTGTAGCAGATGAGCAAAGGTTTATATGCCCAAGAGCTTGTATAATTTTTTTTTCACCCACAACAGTCAGTGTAAAGGACAGTAGTTCTTCCTATAAACCTTGTCCTTTACATAGACACTACGGTGGTGTAATTTTACAGTACAGAAATTAGAAGTAGCTAGTTTGGTTTTAGATGGGACTGAATTTCTGAAAAGCACTAGAGGTGATTTAGAGAGAGTCTGATGAAATTAGAGTGACCAGTATTTGTTTTGCTAGCTGTTTTTCCCATCCTGATAGCACTAGAAATTTATCTTTTAACTTCAAATTATTCAAAATAAACTAATTTTCTATTGAAGTTCTTCAAGCTATCCTAAAATAATTTTGTCTTAAAACATGTAATGAAACATTGCTATAACATTACTATAACAATAAAAACTATAGCACATCAATAAATTTTCACTTTTGTTCAAATTAATAGAGCAATAGCAATTACAAATAGCAGTTCTGGAACCAGTAGATGAAAAAGTTCTTGAGCAGTAAGTTTTATTTGCCACCTGTTGCAGTATTCAGAAACATTACCACGTGCTATTAAGTTCCAGGTGTAGACCTTTATCAAAGGTAGCTCAGCAAATTCCTCATTTCAGTCCCAGGTGTGTAACAGCACACCTAGGACTCTTTGGACACAGTTAGACATTATGGCATAGCAGGGGGTGGTATAAATGTTTAATTATCTAGATTCAGCTTCAGTGGCTGGAAACCAGTGCCTATATATATAAATAATGAAGACATTGCTAGTAATAGAGTAAAGCAGCAAACCTCCCAAGGTGTTTTTCTTCCCCTCAACTGTTTACTTAGAGCTTTATTTAGCTAGTGACTTCACGCAACTGTTCAGTGGTAGGTTGAGGAATTAAATGAAAAAGGCCTTGCATCTGGGTTAATATCTGTTTGCTCTTTAGATCTGCTGTGTGAAAAAAGGAATTTACATGGCCAGCATCTGTTGATATATGAAATATTGTATGCACAGGCAAGACACTTATTCAGCTTAGTAGGAGTACACTTACGTAGACAGTTTTAGCGGATGTTGAACTTCAGTGCATTCAAAGAAAAATTTAAATAAATGTGAAAAATCCTGTGTTTAAACAAGATGTCACCTATGAACTATAAACAGGGTATTCAAAAATTAAAACTTCCTTGGTTTGGATTATTACAAAGATGTCTTCATTCAGCATCAAGAAGATCTATGGAAAAGCCTGGATTTCAGGTAGCTAATTCAATTTCGGTCAATTTATGTGTTACTGTTTGTGGCTTTTTGAGAATTACTTTCATGTAGTTCACAAGCCCCTCTTAGCATTTTAGATCTGCAAGAAATAAAATACCAATGGTTTGTAAACCAAATACATATTCAAAGGATGTCTGTTTCATATATGCTTTCACAAAATAAATCCCTACAATGTTTTAATGCTGATAGAATCCAGATGTATCTTTATTAATTTAAGTGGGAATCTGAGTAATTTTTTCTACTGTGTATACATGTACCTCCCATTTATCTTTAAATGTTTAAAGTTGGTCAGTGTTAATCACTAGTGTTCATTTCACCTGTTCATCTTTCAGTGTAATTGCTACATAACTTCAGGGTCATGACCTGTTTAATTAATGTTCCTGCTCTCAGATACTTGGTCATGTGATTATGAAAGATGATATTTATTGCTGTCAAGGATTTGGATTTCTTACCATTTTAGGTAGGCAAAGTATGGGATCTTTCTAAGAGATTAGAATAGTTTAACCTCTACACTGAAGATAGGGTTCAAATGCCTATTTCTCCCAATGTGTGCAATTGCCTAGTGTCTTTGCATTCAATATCAGTTAATTTTTAGGTCATAACACCATGATGAGTATATATTTTTTAACAAATTAATTCTGCAGGTGTGAAGCAAATTCCTTGTACTTTGCTTCAAATTATTTTTAGCTTTATCTACTCCTTGTTTGACTTCTATTTTTTATTGACGTCGTTGTGCGTGGCCAAAGAAAACTTTCCGTGTAGTGAATGTCTGGCCTCAGTAAGTTAGGAGGAGCATAATTGTTTACATTGTTCTTAACATTTTTGTATAGCAAAAAGTGAAAATTGGTTCAAAATTTAGCCTATAGATTCAGACACCAATCTTGAGTACTCATTAAAAATGTCTAAAAAGCTATTTTATATTCAAGAGAAAGTGCTTTATTAATATTGACCAGTTGCAAAAGATGTTTTTGATCATAGTTTCTATTTCCAGAGTCCTTCTAGGTTAATAGGATGGTTTCTGTTTTGTAGTTTATTCATCTGTTTATCTTAACTGGTGATCTGTAAAAGACTTTGAAATAAAATAGCTATGATCCTAGAATGTTAGACTTCTGTAATTTTATTGTACCATAAGCTTAAAAAACTGCTATAGATATATTTAATATTATGAATGGGATTCTGATAGCATCATAGGAAAGGGTTTGTTCATGCCCCATGTCCACCGAATGGCTGCCTGCTGTGCAAGGCCCTTACTCAAAGGAGAACATGCCAACAGTTACAATTCACACTTAGCAGTAAGGGAAGGAAAACAGGGTTTTGTCAGAGAGAAGTAGACCATGATCTTCACTTTCCATGGACTTAAGTCTGGATTAGGTCTGGTCCAGAACTGAGAATTAAAACACGTATATAACATCACCTTCTGAGAACATTAAAAGTTCTTTCATAAAGTAATCATTGTGTCAGAGTTTCTTCTCAGCCCAAGTGCCTGTTTAACCACTTTTCTTTCTAAAGCCTCAAACATTTAGTCTAGCCCATTTATACAGGCTGCATGTGGTGTCTTCACACAGCTGACTTGATTCCTTCAACATAGTCTGTAGTGAATATTGAAAAAATGAAAGGAGAAGCAGAAGCCACATGGAGATGTATCAATAGTAAGATTCAGTGGTTTAACAGGGTAAATTGATAGGAGCTTCCAGCTGTGAGTTGGCATGCAAAACTACACAGCATATTTAGAAATAATTTCCAACAAACTGTGTGCTCCTTTTAGGCAAATTTTATGTCTTTTCTAGGGTACAGGCATAGTTTCCAGGATATACTTCTAGAAAGCCTTTTATTCTTGTGAGTGCTTCAAGTACTGATGCAAAGTTTTTCTGGACAAATTTCTTTGTATAATTCAGTAATACTTGAAGTCTACTACTTAGCTGTTAGCTTCAAATTGAAATTGTAGTGTAGGTTCTTTTTTGAAGAGAAATTCAGTTATTGATGTTCTTCAAGACACTTTGTCCATGTCTTTTTTCTGTTCTTACTTCCTCTGGGGTCTCATATTAAGAGTTTGGAAGAACATGAAGGACTTACTAAAGTATGACTGTTTTGGACTCTCAGTTCACATACACAGAATATGTATGTGAAGAGTTCTATTGTGATATATTTAACTTTTCCTGCAAGAGGGAATGATACAAAAGAACTCTGAAGAAGGAAGTGATCATTAAACTGTAGATACAAGTATCTGAGTGAATTTGAAGTAGAACTAAGTTTAAGGAAGGTGATAATTCTCACTAATAATGCTTTCAAAGCCTGCTAATTTATACTAGCAGAGAAGGGGAAGCAATCACCTTGCTGCCACTGTTGAAGTGGCAGAAGGACTTGCATATGTGGAAATTGCAGCAATTTTAAAGTAAGAAATAATTATGGAAGTACATAAACATGTCAGTACCTATAAAGTAGAATAGGCAGTTAACCATATTTGCTTCCTAACAAAGGGGACTGTTTGACATTGGATTAAAAAAAAGAAGAGCTTTATTTCATTGTTCCTTTTTTCCTTTTGTAAAATATAATTGCTCTCTCCAGCATATTGATAGGCTTATATACGTGACTGTGTAAGGTGTCACTGTCTGTTTCCTTTTTTACCCTTAATCTATTCTGTTTTGAAATTCATGATGTACATATAATTTTTTTTTTATCTTAGATTTTCTTACTATTCTGTCAGGGTTAACTATGGCTGCATCTACTGCAGGCATAAGATGTGCAGCTGTTGTAGTATGCAACTCAGTGAAGGGTTCCAGGCCAGATCATCGAGGTCTGCACAGCATCGAGAATGGTGGAGGGAGGTGATTGTCCCACCTTGCCATGAGCTGCTGCGGCCTCACCGAGTGCTGTGTGAAGTTTGGGGTACCACACAAAGGACATCAGACTGTTAGAGTCTGAAGGAAGGAGATTAAAGTGGTGAAAATTCTCAAGGGCAAGATTTATGAGTAGTGGCTGAGGTCACTTGGCTTGTCCTGGTTGAAGAAGAGGAGGCAGAAGGGTGACCTCATTGCAATCTACAGCTTCCTCACAGGCACAGCGAGGTGGGCTGGGGACCTTCAGACTGGACATTAGGAAAAGGTTCTTCTCCCAGAGGGTGGCTGGTCAGTGGAAGAGTCACCCCAGAGAACTGGACATGGCACCAAGGAGCATCTGGATAATGCTCATAGTGATATGGTTCTGTTACAGGCAGTCCTTTGAGGAGCAGGGAGTTGGAGTCCATGCTCCATATGGATCCTTTCCAATTCAAGATATTCTATGATTCTATATGTTTTACATTTTTCTGAGAGCTGTGCTGCTGTGACTACATTGTTAGAGCCCAGGCAGCAAGTTCATATAAAGTTGAAGAATGTTTATGTGGGATTCAATACAGCAGTAACTACATGATAAGCATCTAAATTTTTCTATTACCATTATGTTACATTTCATTAGAGTTGGATCTTTCATTTTGCTCAGACAATTTCAGTAATGAATGATGACACAGATGATGTAAATGGTATAATTCTGTTGATTTCAATTTAGTGCCATCTGCATACAGACCCCAGGCTTATTGTGATCCTGTCACATTTCCTCCCTTTTGGCTCCTTCTTGATGTTAATATTGTGTCTTATATTTATAAATAACTTGTGAACACTTAGTGCCATTCATCTTCAGACAGTTTACAAGTGTTAATTAATGGATATGCTCAGCACCTCTGGGCTGTAGATCATTTGTTATTTTTGTTAGCTGGTCCCTTAATGAAGCTGTGACATTAGGACAGATTTTTGAATACAAAGAGGCATAAATAACATCTAATTGAGACTTTTAGGAAACAAAAGTCTCAAAATGACATCACTTTATAAATATTATTTAACATTGCCTTTGAGAGTAAAAGTCTTGGTGAAATAAACCAACTTGGAAATGTCATTTAGTTTGTTTCTACTATGTTCCAAATTTGGTGGAAAACAAATACTTACTATAATAATAGCACATAATAATTAATTGTTATTAAAACATTTAAAAAATATTGTAATGATTTTTAAATTAAAAAACTCCTTAGTATTTTCAGACATTCAATATTTGTGTAAAAGTTGTTAATGTCATTGACTTGGCTAAAAAAATTCTGAAAATCAGTATGCCTATTTATATTTCCTTATTGCAACCATATCTGCCTATTTATATTTTTAACCAAAAATTTGTCTTTTCTCCATCACAAATTTCTAATCCATGAGCAAAGTTGCTCTAACAACAGTCTTTATAGAGAGAATTATTTTTTAAGAAATTAAGGGAACAAATAGACAAAACCAGTTGGACTGAGGAGTTCAAGGAACTTGTTTTTGTGCAGGGATGGCTAAGGATTAGTGTAAAAAAACCTAACTTCTTTGCAGAAGCTTAAGTTATAGTAGACCAACAGAAATTACTGGTTAAACTGAAACAATGAAGAATTGAATAAAGAAATAGAGGGTAAAGCTGTAACCAACTTCCTATATGAGTTCCTCAAGCCTTAGTACTGGGGAAGACCTTTAATATTTTCTTTAGTGGCTTTGACATAGAGAGCAAGAAAGCTGTAATTAAATACATTGGTTACACAAAGTTGGATACTTATCAGCACGGGGGAGCAATGGGATACTGCACAATAGAGAACCAGGTGACCTTCTGAACTCCCGTAGTGAAAACGAGTGTGATAAAATACCACTAAGTGTCAAATCAGGAATTTAAGAACTGATATGGCTTTATTCTCCCATCTGCAGGCCAAAGACTCCTGTGTGGCTGAGTCTTGATCAACAATCCTGAACTCTGCTTTCCGTAGCAGGGTAACTGAGTCCAAGCTGCTTCTTAGGAGCAGTTTTTGCTCCGTGCTGTTCTCCTACGCTGTGTGCTGGCATCGTCTGGGAGATGCTGGTTAGCAAAGGCCTGACTGTGCCAGGAAGCAGAGGAATTAGCAGGCAATCCTGGGCCAGCACCTGGCCCTGTGACAGGGTTATGTCTTGCTAGTATAGGCATAGTCTCAAAGAGCAGAATCTATTTGGTCTTGAGAAATGAAAGCAGAGAGGGTACGTGACTGGTCACTGTAAAAAAATCAGGCAGCAGACACTGAGGTGAGAAAGGAGCTATTTACACCTAATGACAATACTGGTACAAGAATAAATAGCAATAAACTAGTTTGGAATATGTGAGTACTGGAAGCTAAAAGGCATTCTCTCCATTGTAGCTGTAGGACTTTGAAAACCATTTTGACAGATTTTGGGCTCATTATTTATAGTTCATTTTTAGAAAGTTTATGATATTATGAAGTTTTTTAAAAAATTATTTTCTTTGAAACAGCAGGCTACTGGAAGCAATCCATGATGTTTCTTCCTATCCAGTATACTTCATGAGCTTAAGTTTCCTAAGAAAAGTGCAGGAAGTGTGTGCTCAGTTCTTTGGTTTTCTGAGACTGTTACAAATCTGAAAATTCAGTAAATATGTAGCTTGGTCAACTGTTCCTTCTCAGTATATTAAGTAATTATTCAAATTTCCAAGGTTAAAGACATCCTTTGTGAACCATGTTGTAAACTCTGTTCACTTAGAGCAGATTTATTTCATGCCAAACCCATTGCACTTATTAAATAAACCCTCGTGGCCCTCTAGACTACTGTGTAGATTTATGAATTCCATTTTGGAAGCAGTGCAACTGCATTTGCTGAGATATAATACTGACCATTTTGTATTATGTCCAAAGCACACCCAATGTCACAATAGCCATTTTCTCACTGGGAGTCTCTACACCATTCTAGTTCTTTATGGAATCATGAGAGCTCATGAAGGAGCTAAATATGGTCAGTATGGCACTGTGTAGGAATTATGCACTGTCTTCATTGGCATGGACTAGACAGTTTTGAGTTGTGCCTGTGCCATAATGAAAAATCCAAAATTATTGTCTTCACAGATCTTGAAGAGTATCAGATATTTTTTACATGACCTTCTTTTTATACAATATATTTTAGGAAGAATGTGCTTTGGCTTATAATAACCCAGCTACATTGGTGTTCTAGCTAACAGTTTCTAGTCCTACTGTGCATGTAGAGGGGTTGAAAAAAATGTATGAACAAAATTACTAGTATATGTCTTAAGGATAGTAAAAGAGTGATACAAAAGAGAGACACTGCCCATTAGGATGAGGTCACCATAAGCAAAAAAATTTTCACATAATTTTCTCTTCTGCTCATAAGGTAGTGTCATGTAAATATATACTGTATCACATGCATGCACAAGAAGTTATATGCTTATTTCACTCTGACTTGGTTGTTTATGGCCATAATTACTTTTCATACATGATGTATCCATTCACTACAAAGTCAAGAACAAATATAATCACTCCCCCAGTACAAAGAATTTTTGTAGTGCAAATTCACATATCCCTCAAAATATATGTAAAGGTGTTTGTCTCATACCCATATTATAAACATTCCCACATTTCTTGGCTGGAATTGGAATTCTTGTGATATTTAATACAGTTTTGGGGGATAGATATCTGTTTTTCATTACAGATATAAAACAAACATTATAGCAACATTGGCATTCAGTCAAACTGATTGTAACATGAAAGTCAGTACCATAGCACAGACTAGTGGCATACCAAAATATTGAAAAAACAGGTAATCTTTATCAACTTTTATAAAAGTCACAAATTTAGAAGTTAACTTTGTTCATGTAATGAACTTCATTGACTAAATGTGTTAATGTAACAGAAGGAAATGGAAGGGGTCTTGTCTGTACAGTCAGAACAGTAAAATGAAATGGATGACTTTCTGTTTTATTAAAGTTATAACCAGACTCTGCTGCTTAAAATGTATGAGCATAAAGATTTATTCAATTAGCTCCAAAATAATGATTTTGTGTCTTTAAAATAGATCTTAGTAGCTGCAAAAATGCATCTGTATTCTGGACACAAACCTCTAGAATTATGTCTCTATAGAGGAATCATATAGACATTGCAAAAGCCTTTGGGTTTTCCAAAAATAGGAATGTTTGCTATGGATAGCACATGCTGTGTATGTCTTCCACAGTCATATACACTTTGATTAATAGGCATATTAATGCAGAAATTTTTAAAGGAAATACCTTATAGAAAACAGCACAAATTTTCCCTCACCAGTAGGGGAAATCAGTACTCTTGGCTATAAGAGAGAACATAAACTTCAGATGGGAAGAGCAAAGGGAATTACTGTTTTTTTAGTGCAAACAGGAGACATGTTTTGGTATAGAACCAAGTAGATAAGATTTTATGTTTTAGCTAACTTCTAGAAGTCTTCTAGTCTGATTTGAGGAAGATTGAATTCTAAGTAATAAGTAGGGTACTAAAAAGTCTTACTTCTGTCAGGGACAACTAATAACTTTGCTATTTTACTGGGAAATTTTGAGAGATCTTAATGTGTATTGAAAAAACCCCAATAACCAGAAAAGCAGTTCCATCTTGTTTTCTGGGGAGATGATGTTCAAAGGGATCTTTGCAGTCCCAAACCCAAGACACTCACTTATTAAACTTATAGTTCCTTAGAAACAATGTTACATTTCAAATAGGCAAAATGAGGAAAGAGTAGCAGAAACAGGGACTAGAGGTAAGGATGATACCATTGACCCCTACTGATACCGGATCTACGTTCCCTGAAGATGCACAGATTTGCTACAGTAAATTCTAGTGGAAGGAATTCTTCAGAGGAAGGTGACTCATGTTAGTGCCAGTGCTGGTTTGGCAGCACTGATGTTTGAAAAAACATCATGGTCTGTTCCACACTGGCATGTGGGCTCTTTTGGGTGGTGCCCAGTGACAGGATAAGGAGCAACGGCCACAAACTAAAATGCAAGAAGTTCCACCTTAACATGAGGAAGAACTTATTGACCTTGGGGGTGGCAGAGCACTGAACAGGCTGCCCAGGGATGTCGATCCCTCTCTGGACACATTCCAAACCCACCTAGACACGTTTCTGTGTCCCCTGCTCCAGAGGACCCTGCCTTGGCAGAGGGGTTGGACTGGATGATCTCCAGATGATCAACCCTAATTATTCTGGGAACCTGTCATCAACACAGTGACTAATGGAGAGATGTACTACATCCCTGAAGAAACTTCCTTAGTGCAGGGTGGCTTCAAACATTGCACTGCTCCATGATGTAATGAAGTTTTGTATCGGTGACAAATTAGGGAAAATAAAAAAAAGGACTAGCAGTAATGTGTTTGTAATCATGATAAGTTACCTTGATGACCCAAGCAGTTTTTCTACTCTTCCTTTTGTCTCCTCCTTCCTTTCAGTGCTGTAGTCTTGTTACATTGTATAATTTTTAAAGAATTATATCCTACATGAGATATGAGAGCCAAAAAACCAACAAAAACATATGAAATTTGCTTAAGGTTACTAGCAGTAAACGCAGCAATTAATATATTGCTAATATATATTAGATACTTCTGCCAAGCAAGGGGGATTCCAATAGTTTTGGTGAAGTACTATGGAAGCCTTCCAGTACAGTTTTTCAGCTCAGCACACCTGTAATTCAAAGCAATGTTCTAAATGCTGATGAGGATTTGGTGTAATTATTTCTTAGGTTGTAATGTCAAAGCTATCAAAGTCAAGCTTATGCATAATCAAATATACTGAGCCTTTTAATCTAATCTTAAATAAAATAAGGCTTCCACTTTCTGCTCAGGATTTAGTGTTAGACCATCTATAACTGTACTTACAGGAGTAGTGCATGGTGTTTTTTAAGGTAGCTGTGTTTTCACATGATCTCTCTGAAAATACTAAAATGAATGGCATACTATATCCTTTTATTAAATTGTGATTTGTTTTCACTTGAAATATCTACGGATGTAATTTCTTGATAAATATATTTCCCATTTATTGAAGTTAAAGTGGTATGTCAAATGTGTTTGGAAGAATTTTATCTAAGAACAAAAAAAATTAATATATTTTTTAGGACAATACAAAGAAGTGATTTTTTGTGTGCTATTTATTTCTGCTATGTAGATGTGAAATGGCTGATTACTCTAGGTTTTGCAGAATTTGTTTTAGGGGCCCATGTAAAATAAGTGCTAATAATATGTGATGAAAGCTTCTGGGCAATGTTAGAGGTGGGAGCATATTATGAATAACCTTGACAAAAATAGTGAAGAAATCAAAAATGAGTTAGAACTTACTAGTTCACTGTATAGAGCTAACCTCTAAGAGTGGAAAGCAGATTAAAGGTTTAAGGTAAATTGTCTAATCCAAATTTGGAATACTTCTTCGCAGCGTTGTATATAAAAATAATAAAGTATTCTTTGAAAAAATGGCTATAAGGGGTAATGTGAAAATGTCAGGTATGTTTAGCACGTTCTTTTCAGCAATGAGAAGTTGATTTGAACAGAATTTCAGCAATGCCTGTTGTATGCACTAGGTGGTGTTTCAGCCTTTCCTATGGAAAGCACATCCCGATCCAGCGCCCCTAGCACTTGGGATTCTAGTTTTGAACTAGTACTTAACGTTGGAGAGGAGACTTTTCCCCATATTTTCCTTTTCAAGTCGGCAGTGTTCTCGTGTGGAGGATTGACACCCACAAATTGCGACACTGGTTTTTGTGTACAACACGTGCTCATGACTGTTTACAGGAGGGTGGTTTAGGAAAGTTGCAAATGGGTGTAGTAGTGTGCCTACCCCGGAGTGCAGATTTCTGCTGTAAGGGATTAGTCCTTTATTCCATGCAAAATGCATGTATTGAGCATGCAGTCCACTCGTGTGGTCTTTGCTTCTCTGCAGTCACAGTGCCAGTAAAGGCCCTGTCCCGGCAGGGACTTGGCAGGGACAGACCTGCTCTGCATGTGTGTGAGTGCTGAGCACTGTGTCCCAGGCACCTGGGGGCAGAAGGAGAAATCCTGTCCAGGAACATGCCACCTTCCCATCTGTGCTCTTATGGCCCCATCTTATAAGTGTGTCTGTCATTTAATTAAGAGGTCTGTGCTAGAAATTACCACTATTTTTTAAATTGCAAGGATGCTTCTACATGCTGCTGTCAGATGGGGAAGGCACTTTTGCCCAGTACTATTTGAGGGCTTGTAATTTTGGTGCTCACTGAAAGCACAAACATTTCTGTCTGAGTGACATTGCCCATTCTTCTCACTGTGTGGAATTATTTTAAGGTAAAATTATGTTAAGGTAACACTATGAAATCCTATATATTGATGTTATGTTGGAAATGAGGCTTTATCAGAAGCGTGACCTGTAATTATCATTAAATGCTCATAGAAATTCAGGAAAAAATCTGCAAAATTCATAAATCTATGCATTCTAAATGCCATGTGTTTCATTTTTTTTATATCTGAAATACCCTAAATAAACTTTTCAGAAATCAGCTTAGGTCAGGAGTGCTCTTTCTGATTCTACTTTTAGAGGAGGTGATAGGAAATCATATTAATTTGGAGGGAACTCTTATTCTGTTGGGCACAAGAGATTAATACTGGTCATCCTGGAGTCCATTGTCTGAACATAGGGAACAAAATAATGACTACCAGCCGAGGAAAAAGTTGCCCAAGTGTTTTGACTGTAATATCTAGTTTTTGTGATATTTTAACATCTACTAAAAGAAGTGAAAATAGCAAATGAGAACGTCTGGGGATATTATCTCATGGTCATTCAAATTGTTATATATTTGTATATTTACATAATTGTTTCACATCTGGTCCTTTCATTGCTGTAACACATACATGGAAAGTTTAGAACTACTTTCAACTGTGTACAGACCTAACAGAAATATTAAAGCCTTTTAATTGCTATTGATTAAAGAGGGCGAAAATACTTCTGTCTTGGGTTCTGAAATTTCACTTTGGTGCTTTCTCATGTATTTTCTAACTTAATTAGCAAAGGTAAAACAGAATTGTTCTTAACTTTGTACTTGAATGTTGTTCAGGCCTGAAGCATACACAATTTTGACCTCTAAATGTCCTCTAAGAACATTTAACATATCTCAGAGAGCAAGCTGCTACCTGGGGGGTCTTTTTTGCCCTCAGTGCTTTGGTGGTTTCTTCTGTCTTGTTGATGTAAGCAGACATGAATTATCATAAATGATATCAGCCCTATAAAAAGATAAGAAGGAAGTTTACTAGGATGGGCCACACCACCACCATTAAATGGGCAAGTGATGCCTCCTTTTCCTGCCCCAGCTTGACAGGTTGTGAATGAGGCAGTTGGTGACTTTAGTTTGGATATGAACCTTGCGTCCAAATAACCTTCTATATGAAGCTCTCATTGAAAGATTTTTGTGAGACTTGACTGGAGAGCTTGACCCAAATTATCTATTAGATAACAGCCTGGAGAATGAAAGCAAGATACAGATTGCAACTTCTGAAACCTTTTGTGGGGAACTGAGCTAGATGTATTGTGGAGGTAGAAACTACATCTTCCATGTGATTCCATGGAGTTGGCTGCATTTAAAAGAGTGATGAACATTGATGTAAGCCTTTGCATGTCCTATAGTCTAAACCATTGGAAAAAAGGCAGCTTGCTGTAGGATTAGAACTGGAGACATGACAACCAGATTGAGGGCTGAGCGTAGACATTTGACTAATATGTAATAAAACTGGTACAATTTTTTCTGTGAACTTAGACAAAAATATATAGAGGGAAGAGAAAGAAAAAGGAAGCTAAGGCTTAAGAAAAATGAAGATTAAGGAGTGAAGGATGAAACTTGAAGTGAATTAATACTATCTACAATTCAAATTTTAGGGTAACACAATGATCAGTTTTAATGGTCCGGTGAGTTAATGACTGGTGTGTTGTATTTGATTCACTGCATTCTGATTTATTCTCATATAACATAATAACAAAATGTTATTATGAAATTAACTTACAGATAGTTGGTGTTGTTGATTTCCTGAACTGCCATGCAGCTAAGGTGATCAGATACAAAAGCTTTGCAAAGAAGTACATTTTAGAATATTAAAAAAATCTCATTGCTCTATGCAGGATCACACAACTGGGAAGCTGTAATAATTTTAATAATTCAGTAAGCATACAATTATAAAAAAAAGCGCTAAATTGTGGGTGTGGAGAGAAACATCACCTATACATTGCGTTATTTTGGTCATAAAATGGCTTTAATTTAAAATTGCTCTGAAATTGAAGTCACTTCTTGAAGTCGGTGTCTTCATGTGAGCATAGGATATAGACCACCATGGAAATAAATCAGCAGAGCATTTTGGAGAATTATAAAATTACTTGTTTTCAACAGCAGATGATCTTTTCTAAAGTTCCTTACTCTTAGTGAAAGAATCAAAATTGAATAAAAGTTTAATGATTTTTTAATTCATTTTTTCTATCATCCTCAAATTATAGTGTTAAATTTCAAAGTTACATTTATTACCATGGAACCCCAGTATTAGAACCTTTTCATTTATATTGCTACTACTACTGCTGCTATTGCTTTGTATTACAAATAATGAAAAAAAAAAAGACTAAAAGTATTTTTGATTGTATTTTTTTCCAAAACTAGTTACTCCAAGGTTGTACAGACATATTTGATTGTATTGTAGCTAAGATATTGCAATTTTAACAAAATTAAAAGTGTAGTCTTTCTGCCTTTGGAAATGGTAACAGTCAGTTGATGTGTGCTTGCTGAAAACGTTGTTTACAGTGTTTACAAGCTAACGGATTTTACATTTAAATGTGTCTGAACAGGTAATGTGGGTATGTAACTTGTGCCGAAAACAACAAGAAATCCTCACCAAATCAGGAGCCTGGTTCTATAACAGCGGATCACACGCACCACAGCAGCCAGACCAAGAAGGAATTAGAGCTCTGAGGAACGAGGAAGCACCTCAAGAGAAAAAAGCAAAACTGCAGGAGCATCCGCAGTACCAGGGACCATCAGGTGACATATCCACACAAGCTTTGGACAAAGGCAGATCTCAAGGGCTCACGAGACAAGACTCAATTAAGAATGGTTCAACAGTAAAGCATCATGTAACAAGTGACACATCAGACAGGTAAGAAAGTATTTAATGATTATCCTGGTAAGATCTGATGAATTTATGCTACAAATTTGTTTTATCTCTTAAAATTTTGTCTTATTTTTATTCTGTAGCCTATAAAATACATACTGGGCATTTTGACACAGCACTGAGAAGTCTTTTGTTGGTGTCAGATGGTTATAGCTAGTGTGCGCTCTTCATTCCTTCTCACTGAAAAAATGTGGGACATGACAGTCCCAGTGTGGCACAGTTTGTCCATGTGCTTGCAACTTTGTCAAATTACAGTCATTGTGCTGTGCAGAATTTTACCATATTTCTTTTGTGGTCACTAACTTTATAGCAAATCCAAAATAGGACTCAAAAAGGCAGATTAATGGAAGACAGCATCTGTTCAGACTACTGAATTAAAACATCTGGTTGTACTTGCATTATATAGTATTGAGGACAGAGACATCTTTGTGTGATGACCTGAGCCTTTTCATGGTTTCTCAGTTTCTTGCCATTAGTTACTGTCATTATTATAAATATTTTTTCCTTCCCTGCTTTATGTTAGTGTTACTTCTGTTGTTTGAAACTGTAACTCAATCAGTGCTAATGTAGTAAGAGTCAGTTTAGCCAGAGACTGGAGCAGGAACTTCCTTCCCTTTTTCTTGATGTGATTATACCAAAAGGCACTTTTTTAAGGAAATCTCTCAACCTCAGTGGCTAGGTTTTATAGGAGGACAAAAATAAAAATGGTTTCATTGAATAAATTTAATTTTTTCATAAACAACACTGCTATAGAACTTTAAATTTGGTGGGAAGGGAAAGATGAGAGCGCAGTTGCTCAGGTGTTTCCATGGAAATGATATCCTCATGCGAGTGCGAGAGACCTCCAGCTGCCTTGGAATTTGGCAGCCAGAGCAGTATAATCTGGCAGCTTTTTTCTGCTGCCCAGATATGACCTCATTACAGCATTTATTCTGAGAGCTAGAAACAAGTTAGATGTATATAGCATCTTTTACATTTAGTATACTAAAATAGTTTTCCTTTTTCCTCGCCTCTTGTATTCCTACATGTTTTATTTCCTATTTTCGGTCTTACATTAGAACAAATGGAATGTAATTAATCTAACCTTTTTTTGTTTAACTTATTCTGCCTATTGCTGTTTGCTCTGATTTCAGCTGTTGAGTTCAGTACTTAGTTGTCCTGAGTGCTCCTCAGTTACACGTGTAGTCTCTGAAAAACACAACTGGCACTAGGGAGCAGGAGAGACAGACTGATTCTTTTGTGGTTCATTTTTTCCCTTTACTTTTTTAATATAT
>WAAE01034721.1:0-10816 GCA_013400495.1 Nicator chloris | reverse complement strand
TTTTTATTTAAAAGAAAATCACCAGGCTCTTAAATGTTCACTGAATTATATATGAGCACAATGTGTAAAGCCAGCAAAATTTGTAGAAAGGGGCTTTCAAAGAAAGCTTTGCTTTTGATACTGTTTACAAGAGACTTGGTTTTCTGAGGCTGGCTGCATGTCCTCTGGTTTTTGTGATTTAGGCAGCTATTGGGTCTCTGGAACTTCAAGAAGAAACAAAAGAAGAATCTGATGAAGAGGAGGATGATGATGAAGAGTCTGGACGATTACGTTTCAAAACTGAACGGAAAGAAGGAACGATCATCAGGCTCTCAGATGTGACAAGAGAAAGGAGAAACATTCCAGAAACTTTGGGTGAGGTTTTGTGGCAGTGGATTGTTTTGCAGAGCTGTAATTAATGATAGTAAGGGGCAAAGGGTGTGTTTTAGCTGAAGTTCATTCCAGATGTGTTTGCAACCATAAGGCCATATTTCTGCAAACCGCTTAGAGACCATATCTTGTTTGTACAAAAGGTGCTGGTGGTGTTACAAAACAGACTATTTTAAAACCAAAGGTGCACTGGAATAACTAAATTTCTGCACATAATTGCAAGGTAAATGACAATTGTATTTGTTTTCCTGTATCTGTGCATTTATTATTAAGTTTAATATAAAAACAAGACCAGCCAATAAGGAGAAAACCTATAGTGGAGCTTGACTGTTAAAGGAACAGAGATTTGAATTAGACTTTTAAATGTAATTCTGAGTGATCTGGGATGTAGCTCTGGGATACAAGGAAAAGGTGAGTGCAAATATAGATGATTCTATAAAGAGTTTTTTCTTGGAAACCAATGTTTGGCAAAAACACAATATTGCTATTGTGAAATGGTTTCTATTCATACTAGTTTTTTAATGATTTGTTGATAGAGAGACAACTGACCGTGTGGTAGAAGGTTAAACCACAAAATATTCTGTTTGCATATAAATATCTGCTTCCTTTTAAGATTATAGAGCAAATTTTTACAGCTGCTATGGTTTAAAAATGAAATTTCATTGCAGATCTACATCTCCTTACTCTAAAATATGAACATAGTTCAGAAAACACTTAAAGAGGAATTAACATTTCAGTTGAAGTTACAAACGTAACTTCAAACATAATTTCCATCCTGTCACATTTTGGTGACCTTTTGTGACAGCTTGTCTCTATTGGAGGAGTGCATTCTTACTTACTGATTAAAGATGTCATTTGAAACCATTTTATTACCAGCAATACTGAAATTAATCTTGACACTTAGAGACACTAGAAAAATAATTGCTGATTCACTGCATTAACTGTGTGTAAGAACTGTACAGTCAAGATGAGACCAAGTGTGTGCTGGTAAAAAAGATGTAAAAATACAGTGTTCTCAGTAATGTAGCTAAGATCTTTCCTAAACATTTTTTCATCCAAGATAATGTAAAGAATGGTTTTTCACAGTTCAGAAGAGGGGTATTGTGGGACAGCTATGCAATTGATTTCTAGCAATACCAAGTTTGTCACCTTTGATAAGAAATACATATCTTGTTTCAGTGCCTGTAGGTGAAGTCTTCTCAGAGTGGGAATGATCATAATTCTCTGGATGTAATTACCTGTTAAGGAATGTGAAGAGGAAAAATGTCTTTGGTATTGCCAAACTAAAGTATTCCCTCTGTATCTAATCAAAAATACACAACCCAAACCCTTAGACTTACGCAGAACCAATTCTAAAGTGCTAACAAAGGTCAGTTGGATGTGGCAGTACTTCTTGTTACGCCCTGCTTAGTTGGCTTATGTTCACTGTGATGCCCCATGGCTGAGATTTCAGGCAGGGCTAGGAAATTAAAGTGAGTGTTTTAAATTTGTCCAGTTGCTCTGTGTCCAGAAGCTCAGAGTATAATCAGTTTGCAGATATGGATGATGAGGAGAAAAGAAATGACAGCATACTGTATATATATGTAAATGAATAAGTGTTTGTAGTTGTGCACGAGTTCTTAGCCAGGGAGAGGCTGCATTCATGTGAATACCTGGCTGTGCTTCGGAACAGCCCAGGGAGGAAAAGAGAATCTCTTCTTCCTCTGCTCATCACCTCTTGAGCAGTCTCAGTTTGCTTTCAGGGAAGCAGGGACTGTTTCTGTTGCTTCCCTCCTTGCAAAACTACCTCCCATGCCATCTCCTCTGCTTGATATCTGTGTGGGACACAATGCTCTCAATATGCCGCCCCCCTCATAATACAGCTGACTGTATTTTGCTGTGTGGTGATGTGTAGCTACTTGCAGCACTTGAGGTGCTCATGGCATCAGTTTTAACTTTTGCAAGATGTTCTGAACCTGCACTTCTGTGCATAAGCAAAATTCTTCACAGGTAGGACAGTTGCCCTCAATGGCATGCTCTGGGGGAGGTATGCTTGATGTTGATGTAGTTTTTTTTATTTTTAATAAAAATAAGTGGTTGTAGTGTACTTCTGTGGTCATACATGTAGTATGAATGTGAATTTGTGTGTGGTTTTGTTTGGGATATTTTTTTCCAAAGTTGGTGTTACATGCGTTCCTTACTCTGGCTGAAAAACTGAGTGTGTGGACTGTGCCTTTAAGGACATGGCCTTAAAAGTTTGAGAAATTTTGTGTAAAGTGAGGAGGAAAACAATTTGTGTATTTTAAAGAGTGATTCTGCACATCCAAGATTGACAGACTTGACTTTGCATGGATGCTGTCATCCCTTCCCCAAGCTTAATCAGCACAGTGCTCTGAAGTAATTTTGTTTGAATTAAAAGAATTTTGCCCGTTCTTTCTTCCAAAGGTTTTTCTATTCAGTGTACTTCAGTGTGTGCTCAAGAGGCTGAGAGACTTGGCCATAGTCTTGCTTTTTAGGAAGTCTAGCTGTGTTCCCAGGTTCATTAAAAATTGCTTTCCTCACATGTGATTTCTAAGCTGTTTAATAGGAATTTGTTTCTTACCTTGCTTGACCATCAGTGGTAGGTACTTGTTGTAATGACTGAACTTTATTTTCCAGACTACAGCCTTGCTGAGTTCAGGGTTGTAGTGTGGAAGATGGCAGAGAAATTGCCCTGCCTGTCCTGTTCCTGGGAAAACAAAAGAACTATCCAGGCTGCAGCATGCCCAGGATGCCCTGCAGGGCTTGGATCATTTGGGGATAAGGGAAAGAGAGTTACTCTTTTGCAACATACTGGCACTCTTTTCCCCCGTGGATATATGGGCAGTAGCCCTCTGTGTTTCAGGCCGGTCGGGGCAAAGCCCACATTGGCCCTTTTGTGTTTGTGGGTGTCTGAAGAAATGCAACTTGCTACAGGTGTGGAGAGGAAGGAGACTTGAAATCAGAGCTCTGTTTTTCCCATCTAACTGGCTTTTTTGATCCCTGGCAGCCAAAGATGGCTTTGGCAGTTGTTTTACTTGCATCTAATGCTTTTGATTGCTTTGAGCAAGAGTACATTTCGCTTAATTTTTGTCAGAAATGCACAGTTGATACCTAAGACTTGAGGGACTGTGGTTTCTTCCCTCATTCAAAGCATTCTGTAAGATTTTCCTGATAAAGCCTGATTGTCTGGGGCTCTCCTGTGCAGGTGCCTTGAGTGTAAAGGTAGCATTTCATAAGAGTATTTGTAAAGGCTTTATGCCATTCAATTGTGGTGTCAGAGTGGAGAGAAAAGGAGGTAGAGAAACTTGTCTCATCACCAACGTGCAAAAATGAAATAAGAAAGTGGGGCAGATTCTGGGATTTTGGAAGTCTGTCATGTTTGCTGTGTTCTTGCAGGCCATCAGCAAGTTCAGAACTCCTAAAAATCAAAAAACTGCTTTGTGGAGGTGCTGAATACTTCTGAAAACTAGGACATGCAAGTTTACAGTCTTTGCAGCTCAGTCATGCAGGTAGTTTTTCTAGCCAAGTAAGAAAAACTGCCGCAGAGGGAATGCTCAGTGCTCACCCTTTTCTGCCCTTCTGTCAATCCTCGACTTCAAAGACTAGTAGAGATTACTTATGAAGATGTTTAAGATGGTGGTTTAAGTAGCTTTGGCCTTTAGACTCACAAGAAATTGTTAGAGTTTTCTAATTGATTTAGTGGTGTGGAGACATAGTAGTAATGTCTCTTGCCAGACACTAATTACTTTAATTCTGATATTCAGATATTATGGCCACTGTGTGTAGTATTGACAAGTAAATACCATATTAATTCAAAATATGCTTTTATTTGTCAGGAGTGTGGTTTTTCTAATAGTTTAATTTTGCCTTGTTAGAGGCAGAAATCAATATTAGGGGTAACAAAGGATCTGACTAGCTGATTCAGCTGCATGTTTGAGTTAATTACCCCTTGTAAGTGATTGAAACCTACTGAGTGGTTCTGCTTATCCTGTCATGGTGTCTTTCCTGAAGTCTGTTGTAGACTTTTTCTGTAGTTGCAAGGGATTTCATTACCTGGGTCTATTACTGCATCTTTTTTTGCTTAATGTTGTCAGCATCGTCCAAGGTTTCAAGCAAATTTGTCATATTTGCTGAGTACCACATGTTCTCTGGTGTTTATCTGTGATGTGAGTTGGGTGGGTGTTGTCAGCAGCCACATGTTTGACTGGAGCTGAGCACAGATTTTAATGTGTGCTCTCTCTTCAGTGGAATTACCACTTGTAAAGTACAGCTGGTTCTTAAACCACATACATAAAACAAAAATTAAGTAGTTACATACTAGAAGCACTTCAGCAAGAGAATGTCCTTCTTTGGAACAGGCCAATGTGCAGAAGAGTATGGTGCATAAAAATTGTTTATATGGAAGACTCAACAGATCCATTACTGTAAAGTTTACTGCAAATTCATTGTCTTGCCTGACATCTGCAGATAAGTGAGATGTTAAAGAAAACAAAACTTGGAAAGGAGCCACAGCCTCCTCTCAGAGCAGAAGGCAGATTTCAATACCTTCTTCAAAAACAAAACAACCAAACCTTTTTGTTCATGTTTGTTTCATTTATATGCTGCTTTTTGCCTGTGCAAAAGACACAAGTATCTGTGCTTTTTCCTTTTAAAGATGTCTTTAATGAAATGTTAACATGCCACCTAAAGGAGATCAAAGTGTCTGCAAATTTTATGTTAGTCACAGGGATTCTTCTGTAGTTCTAGCAGTGTTTTAGTTGTTGTTGTGTTTGCCACCTTTTCAGCACAAAGCTAAAATGTTTTCCATTGTTTCTCTCTCAACAGAGCTGTCTGCAGAAGCCCAAGCAGCATTACGAGAATTTGAGGAGAGGGAAAGGCAGCTTAAGCAGGGGCGATACGGCTCCAGGAGAGGAGGGAGAAGAGGAGGCTCAGTTATGTGCCATGGAATGGGCGAACAAAGGAGAGACAATAATGATAGGGGAAGGATGAAGGATCACAGGCCTGCACTGCTGCCAAACCAGCCATCAACCATGGTACCTTTTAATCCTTAGTATTCTTTGAGCATCCTTGCAGGAAGTTGTGGAGAAATGCGTTTTAAATCATGAATCTTTACAGAGGTGGAATATATATTCCAGTGTAGACCTTCTGCTCTTGCAAGGCACTTTTAGGTAGTATGGGCTTTGTGTGATGTGATGATTGTCAAGTATGTGCTTAGTCCTGTTACTGGTTGCACCTTGAGCAATCTCAAGAGCTCTGAATGAAAAGTGCATTTTGACTGATAAATCACAGTCAGACTTACCTGCTGGTTTGCATGAGGATGGAGGAAAAATTGAATTTCTCTGAGAGTACATGCAACATGGAAACATGTTCAGTCCCCCATTATTCATAATAATGTGGTTTAAAAAATACAGTTCTGTAAAATACTTCTTGGGTTCTTTCAAGGTAATATTTTGCTGATACTTCTTTAAAAAATCTATTTGCATATAAGCTATGCTACTATGGAGGTAAATAAACCCTAGGACAGTAATCACCACTTCACTACTAGATAAGTTATTATTTTGAGATTTTAAATGAAATTTATCTTTGTTACTACTTTCTTTTTCTCTGCTGTGCTTTGTATCACAATATAAAAGACTTTACTTTTTCCACCAAAAAAAACTTACAAAAACCAAAATCACCTCCAGCAAGTGATCAAGAGGTCAACACTTAGTTTTGTTCACTGTCATAAAATATACTGGAAGCTGAGATTGTAGAACAAATTCTGTGTATGTCTTTGCAGGACAAGGTCATCTGTGTTAAACAAAGATGATTTTTTCCAACAGCAGTAAGTAGGTGCTGATCACTGGCAGGAGTTGGTGGATATCTCAGTTCTTGAGAGCCCTGCAGTAGTATATTCCGTGCTTTTTAAGCAGTGAAGGTTGAATATATTTTTTTTTCTGTTTTGCTGCAGTCCTTGCAAGTTATTTTGATTTTAAATATAAATATTTTTGTGCTCATCATTGTCTTCTTGTTCATACTGTGTAGCTGCTTTGCTTTACGTATATGGCTGCTGAAAGAAACAATCTGTCACACCTTTTTTGCTAAAAGGTTGCCTCTTTGGGTCTCTTCTTGCACTTCCATTTGGAAATCACTGGACTGGAACTGAAATCTAGTAACAGTGACTTGAGAGGCAGAAGAATGTCTCTGAAAAGAGACACAATTTTTTTTTTATTAGCACTAATCTTGGCCATTTGTTTTGAGAGTTGGGCAGCAAGAGACTTTCTTCTGTGTTTGGAAAGACACCTTTGAAAGGTATCTTCAAATGAGTTTTTTCTTCAAGCAGTATGGATAGGTGTGCTGCACTGATATTGAAGAATATTTGAATTTGTGCTGCACTGATACCTGAATTTGTATTTTGATTTTTGTTGCTAGTGCTAGGTCTTACCTCAGAGAGGCATATCTCTACATGAGACAAAAGGTAGTGGATTTGTTTTGATCCTAGGACTCTGATTTCTAGTGATCTTCAGTAAACCTTATTGCAGTTAATGACCCTGACATATGCAGAACCCTGACGTATGAAACCAGACAGTTTCACTATTAAAAATGAGTGAATGTGTCTGCATTCCCTGTGCTTCTTTGCTGTCCTTTCCTTCATATGAATGTTTTTGGTTGCTCCTTTGCTTTCCTGTCCTGATGGTTTTTAGTGGTTCTGGTTGATTATAGGGAAGTTTCTTGGTTTTTAATTGATCTTAATTGTGCTCCAGAGATGTCTTACTTTTGTGCTCATTTATGTCAAGATACTTTAACTTTAAAGCCTAGTGACTCTGTTCTTTTGTCTGACTTTAGACTCACTCACAGAGGTTAATTCCAACACACCAGCAACCTGTTATGAGTCTGTTCCAGCAGCAACAGCAGCAGCAGCAGCAACAACAACAACAGCAACAGCAGCAGCAACAACAGCAGCAGCAGCAACAGTTACAATCTCTGCTTCCTTTACAGCATCAGCATCATTCTTCTCCTCCTCCAGGGCTACATATGCCCCCTCAGATAGAAACGCCTCGAATAATGATGACTCCCCCTCCAGTGACGCCTCAGCAACCGAAGAACATACACATAAATCCACATTTCAAGGGGACGGTAGTGACGCCTGTACAAGGTGAGCTTTCTGAACACCTTCCCAGTCATGCAAGCATGACTCATCTCATTCTTTGCCAGAGATGGAACAATTTGTTTGTTTATCGCTTCATGGAAATGTGCTTCAGGCTGCTGTTTTTTTCTTGAAGCTTGAAACAAATGTTTTGCCTGAAGTAAGACATAATGTTGTTGGACTGTGGCCAACTGAACAAGCAAAGCCTTTTCAGCTTTTATCGTGTTTGTTATTCCAATGTAAAGCCTGAGAAGAGCAGTAAAATGGAAACTGAAAAGAGAATGTGTTTTTCAAAAAACAATAAATGTTAGTTTTCAAAACTAGGAAAGTACTGCAATTTGTACATTTCCCAGGACCACCTACCTGTTTTGGTAAGAGGGTAGTGAGACACTCCTTGTAGTGTAATTGCTCTGCGAAAGATACCAGTTGCTGTCCTTACTTGACAAGATACATGCCCTCAATTCTCCTTTCACAGAATCACATCTGTAATTATTTTGGTTTGCAAATATGCAAATGTGTTTCTTCTCCTAAGTTAACACAAACATTTGGGCTACGCTTCCTAGGGTGGCTCTCAGCAAAGCTCTTCATGTTACCGCTTATTTAGGAAGTGTTTTTTCCCAAAGAGGGTTAAAAAAACAGAGTTACCTGCATAGCTCTGATTTCTGATTATGTTGGGGCAAGACAGACTAAAGAAATACATAAATATTTATACATCAATACAGAAAACCCAATTGTAAATTTCCCCCTTCACATCAGCAGAACTCCAAGCCAGTGCTATCTTTACTTCATTTGTTTGGCTGATGAAAAGCAGGAGTTTGGCAGGGTAGAATATTGCCAGTACATGCAGTGCTTCTCACAGATGGCTTTGTAGTAGCTGTGTCAGAGAGCTTATTTTGCTTTTCCCTGTGGTGCTTCCAACCAAATTAAGCATCAGGACAGATTATCTGGAAGCACTCCAAAAGACCCTTTACTCTTGGATTTGTGCCTTCTGTACATTTTTCTAGCACTACCAATGTTAAGTTTCTGTTTAATGAGAAGCAAAAATTGCTTTTAGACTATTCTAGATGCTTTTTCTCTGTCCCTGTGAAACAGTACCAGATCTTTTCTGTCTAGGTAAGCAAATGTGATTGTAATGCTAGGAATGGCTACTGAAGGTTTGTGCTTTTGCCTAATGTCAAAAGTATGCCAGTGTATTTTCTTTCTTCTGTCTGAGGAGGTTTTTTTTTCACATTACTGGGCAGCTTCAGGCTCTTCTCAGCTTTACCACTATGTCTGTGGCACTGTAGCTGTTGCAGGTCTTTTGCTTGATCTTGTTCATAGTCTGTTTTTCAGTCTTTGTGCACATCCTCATTTCCAGAAAGTTGTGTACCTCCTACAGGTTAGGTGATCTTCAGTACTGGATTTGTAAGGGGGAAGGTGGTTCTTGGGTTTTTTTATATCTTACGTCTGCTGACTTTGTGCACATTCATTTCTTGACTTGTAAAAGTCCAGGTGTTCTCTTAGACTGAGCAGCCCTGGAGAATGAGTGATCAATTGTTGAAAGGTTTTAAAACCTGCATTCACCAAGAACATTCTTTGCTCTGTGTATTGATGGCAGCTGCTTCATATGAAATTCCTTTGTGCCATTCATTTTACTGAAAGAGTCCTTGGCAAGGCTACTGAATTTTTCTGCTAGTAGGTGTGCAGCACACTATTATAATACAATGTTTAGAGTCACTGTAGAAATTTAATCATCTTGATTAGAGAGCGTGTATTGGAAGCTGAGTCTCCCGTGGTGACTGAGAGTAGCGGCCATCTCAGTCTTAATCTGTAGCAGTGCAGTTCTGTTACATGAAAGTAAACACTTGCACACATAAGGAAAACATGAAAATGTGTTGGAAATCAGGAGCTTTCTGTAGATAAATGAGCATAATTCTAAAATCTTCAATGGTATTTGTGTATTAAGATGAATTTTAAAGCAGTCACTGCAGGGAAGTGGTAGATAGAAATTCCACTGTAGGGAATGCTGTTCTAGACTTCCTCTTAAAAAAATCTTCCTTTACTCCATCTGCTTGAAGCCCCAGTAGGCAGAGACTGGTGGTTGACAGCAAAAGGATGTGTGTCACTTGCAGCATCATTTCTTTGAGGTTAACGGGAAGGATGAAAGATCAGATTGACTTATGTATCTGGAAATATGTTCAGCCCAGAAGGGGCAGCAGGACATCACCAAGAGCACTGAGGGGCTTTACACACTGGAGAATACAGTCAGATAGGTGCAAAGTTTATGGGGATTCTGTTGTTGAAAATGTGATGCCTGGAAGCTAAAAATGCTATGTCTGGAAGTGCATGATATGCACACTTAGGTTCTGGTAATTTTAATGGTGTGCTGTCATGTTTTAGTGTAGACTGGCATTTTTACCTCTCTAATTTTATGGCAGGATAAAGCTCACACACTTCTAATTGTCAGCACCAGGGACACTTTTCCTAACTGCAGATCATAGAAATACACTTTCTAAACATCTTTTTGGTTTGAGTTAGTCTTGAAATGCATTGACTATATCAGTATTTTCTAAAATAGACTCAAACCTCTTGTAAATTGTTACAAAATTTTCATGTGAATAAAATACCACGTATAAGAGCTCTAGTAGACAGCTACTTCAGCCTGAAAAGGAATAGAAGCACTGTTGAAGAATCCTATCATGACTTACTCCTTTGATGTTTCAAAGGCAAATCTCTTTGCAGTAGCCACCATTTCCCTACCTAGCCTTGAATCCTGATTCAAAAAAATAGTTACTTTCAAGTCAGTTTTGTTTTAAATGAATTGGTGCTGTTTTTAGTCTTTGAAGCTTCATATATGATTAGGGACTTGGTCTATCAAACCCCTAAAAGATGAGCTTCTGTGGATACCTGCTGCAGGTACTGTGCAGGTGGTGTTCAGCTGTGCCTCCTGTGGCATTTGAATCCCATGTCTTTTAGCTTGTCACATAGTTTCATCTTTTCTTTGTGTCCTATTCCACAAATTAGTTTTGAGTTGTAGGTAGTAATTTTTGCTGCGTGTCCAAACTTGAGTATGATCAATTTATTAGTCTTGGAGGACTGTACATAGATGTACTGTGAAGTACTGATTGAAGCTGTGGTAATAGGTGTTGCATTTTTTTCCCCTTTAATGTTTATACCACAAGTAACTATTTCAGGGATACTGTGGTACTGCCAAAATTGACATGAACTAATGAGCAGTGTGGCAGCTCAGTATGCCATTTACCTTTTGAAAACTGTTTGGTGTCTTGGGAAAAATCACATTGTAATTCTCCTGAATAATCAGTGTGGGAATTGCTTCTTGAT
>WAAE01034680.1:0-10836 GCA_013400495.1 Nicator chloris | reverse complement strand
ACACAAAATAAGGCTGCAGCAAGTGTTAAAACCATATTAAAATTAAAACCATAGCACAGTTACTTGGTACAAACTACTGATACTCTCTGTGGTCCATGTGCACCTGCTTGTGTAAAAATAGCTTTTTGCAACAACAATATCCCCTTCAGCTCAGTCTCTGTTTAACCCTCATATTCTGTCCTCTCATAAATCACAAAATGAGTACAAAAAAGTCTTTTTCTTTCCTCTGTATTTGTGAATTATCTGGCAAAATAGGATCCTGATCCCAGCTATGACTCCCACCCATTGTGAAACAAATAATCAATACAAATGCCAAAGGGATACTTACCTGGAAATACAGATCCTTTTAGATATCCAATGACATTAGAAATTGTCTTGTAAGTTGTGACAGACTGAATGTTCAGACTGATTGTTTTCTTGTCTGTTAAAAGATTAAAAAAAAAAAGAAAATATTGAACTTATTTAATAAGAAACGTACAGGCTGCAGATATAAATTCCACACACATTAAAAAAAAAAACAACCCTGAATAGGAACCACAGATTAAACATGAAATATGACATTATTTTCTTAGTCCCATTTTAGCAGCATGATTCAAAGATGGAATCTCAAAAGAGATTTCTACTCCTTGAGTTAAAAGATCATTGAATTCACTCCATAAATGCTGCCAGAACACAATAGAAAAAAAACTCAAACAAATTTAGAAGAGTAGGATTTACATAACTCTGATAACAAAATTTGCCTTAATCTTTATAGGTTTTTCTCACCTAATCCTGCACCTAGGTCAATCTATCAATAACATTCACAACATTATACCTGGTTTAGATCACATTTTGTTCTGGAGAAAAGCCCCTGTGTTAAATCAGATGCTAAATCAGACCTCCCCACAGCTTTGCCAGCACAGCCTTTGGGGATGCTCTTGTGAACATTTGCCAACAAGAGCCAGGGATTTTGGCTTAGCTGGCACCAGATGAGGAAATGGTGCAAATACAAAGGCAGAACGATCTCAAAAGCTGCTAAAATGTAAGGCACTATCCAGTATTGCCATGCCAATTGAGACTGTAGCACAGAATAAAGCCAGAGCAGAGCAAATATCTGAGTTTAAAGAGATTGAAAGAAGGTAGGACACAGTAACCACCGAGTTTGTGACAGTGGAAACCAACCAACCAGCCATGGGGAGCTGCTGACACCTTCCCAATATTTCATTTGCATGATAACAGACTGTGCTAACATCCAGCTCATCTGAAAGGCCATCACTTCTATCCGGGAGAAACGAAAATGTCTTCACTGCTTGAACCTAAGAAGCAGCAGCTCTGTGACAAGAACCAGTGCCTGACCCCAGACCTGCAGGGAGATTCTCCTCCACCCATGAACGCTCCACCAAAATCAAAGTATTCCACAGATCATTTTGCTCTCTTTGTCCCAGGCTATTCTCCTCCCTATTTCTAACAGTTCCTTCCCAGGCTTTGTATCCTGAGATGCACAGAATATGGGAGTGGGGAGTTTACTGCAACATGTGAAACGAAAACAATGCATCCTTCCTGTCCTTCAGGGTTCATTTGCTGGTTCAGATGGTAAATTTACTTTAAAATTTTCTTAAAATAAAATACAATGTACTTTAATTCATTAGTCTTTGTTGGTATTTAAACAAAGCAAGCCAACTGCTAGTCTTTGTTTAAAAAATGAATTAGCAATTGTTACTCCATTTTTTATTCAGACAAAACCTCTTCTGTTATCAACAGATGTGTCTTCTCTATGACAATTCTGGTTTTGCTTGAACAAACTAGCAAGGAAAACGCAAGCCAAGCAGTTAATTAAAAATAAACCTGGGCACATGACTTGGCAACAATCAATCACAGCATGTTAATATTTTGATTTGTCATGTAATTAACTTTGCTCTTCTGATGTAAGTTACTGTAAGATTTATTAATGTAATGTAAATTAATCATGTTTGTTCAATAAAGCCACGGATATTACTTTAGAATTTAAAAAAAAATTTAAAAAATAGTCCAAAGGATTCCAAAAGGCTCTTTTAAAACAAGTGAAAGCAGCTCAAGCCATCTATGTTGATTAAGCAGCTTAAATTTAATCTAAACCATGCAAGTTACTTCTTACTGCTGTTTCTCACCTACAACCATTCCAGAGTCAATTTACTCTTCTTAAAAAAAAAGAGATTTTAAAGTCAAAACTGATTTCCTTTCCTTTTCCTGCAACACTTTGGATGTTTGTTCCTTTAGGCCCCTTCTCAGACAAAAAGAAGATAAATTCTTTTGAAGACAACGGACTTCAGTGTTTTTCCTTAATCAACATCAGCTATCCAGTCTCCAACTGACAATAAAGACACAGAAAATTAACTTCTGGCAATACCCATATTCTAAAATCAGATACTTGTGTTAATAGTCATGTAACACAGTAGTCAGCTTAAACTGACTTGGGCTTAAAGGCTTAGAACACCAGATGAAAAGGCTGAAACATCTCTTTGGAGTATACAGCAGCAGTGAAATTTAATCCCCTCTAAACAGTTCTGACAACAAACCTCTTGTCCTAATGCTGTATTTTAAGGATCTTGACAACTTTCTCCATTTTTTTTTCCTGTATTCTCTGGAAAGCTATGAGGAGACTTTACCTTAACATTATTCAGGATACACTGTCTTTATGTGAGCTAAAAGCTACTTCTGGAATAGAAGAGCACAGACATGTTTACATGTGTACATGTTATTTTTTTATTTATTTCTTTCCTGACCTGGAATTTTTAAATGGTCTCATACCAAATGACTACTTTCTCCTCTCACATTTACATAGTCATTTTTAGAAATCCATGGCTATTTTCCCTCTCATTTGACTGACAATTTTAGTACTTCAGACATGAAAAACCTTCTATTTGCAGTAGTTATGTTAAAAGAACGTGAGTCAGGCTTGTTTCTTTTTCTTTTAACTTTGGCCCAAGCTCAAGCATAGAGAAGTATAAGCTTGAGGCTCATTTTCAAACATGTTGGATAAATCCTTGAATCCTGATCATGCTAAACACCTATCATCAGAGAGTCTTCTGAGCATTTGAGGACTGGATTTTAAAAAGTATCTTTAGGGACTCAGGTTTGAGAACTGAACTCATTTGACAAGATTTTTGCTAATCATTGACAAAACTTTCTCTACATGTACACTTAACTGCAGTATAGAAAAATCAAATACTAACTGAACTCAAGGATTTCAATAGAATAACTCCTGGATCATAAACCCCAAAGTTATTTCAGTACACTTATGAAATAAAGTACATTAAATAACTTCAATTAATGCAATAGTGCAGTTTTTGAGATAGTTCCTGTTGAAATCAACACCTGAATAAACATGGATCTGTCTGAAATCACAAGTCAACTAGAGATTTCAAACATCATCCACCATCATCCATGCTCATGTGACTTAGGGGACACTAACTGAGCTGAAGGAATCAGCATAAAACTGCATTTGACAGATCATCATGTCAATTTGAGTGCAAAACCTTACTTACTATGTATTTTATATCAGTTTTCAAGTTCAAACACAGAAATCTAAGAGAAAAAATATAATCATCACAGGCATTTATGTAACAGCAGGCCTTACAAAAACACTACATGCAATATGGTATACATAGAAAAGTGACTAAATATAAAAGAGTGTATACTTAATAATGTATATAATCAGAAAAATGCTGTGTGACACTATAAAATTGCATATGCAAAAATCAATACTGAATCTATGCAATCTACAGTATTGTTGAGGTATAAAACTATTTGTACAGGAATATGTCAGAAGTCCTAGACAGATGTCCTTGCAATGAAAAGCCTTCACTTTTTCTGTGTATAAACAATACATCATCAAAATCTGATATCCCTGATGTTTTCCCTAATAGATTTCTATTTGATTAATCAACTATGTTGCCTACTGACATAATATTCTCGTTTTTGAACAAATATTCATAGATCTTGAGTCTCCAAGCCTAATCTTAGTATGAAGAGCTTAATGAACAAACTCCTTGGTATTTGATCATCTTTTTTGACCCACAATGAGGAAACCAGAAATAAAACTCTTCAGATGAAGAGTTTTTGAAATAAGAAATGCCTAGAATAAAATCCTTAAGGAGGCTCTAAACTAGGATGGCCTAATGTGATACAGAATAAATGTGCCACAGTCAACATCAAAGGGAGTTGAAAACGCTTCAGAAGGTATAGTTGAATTTCATAACCTCACACTATTTTCATTCTTTAAAACCATCAAAAGCAAAGCATTACACAGGAAAACATTGGCACAGAACAGAATTCTGAAAATATATCTTGATCATTTACAATTCTGGTAGGAAAACTCTCGAGGCTTCAGGTGGGAGTAGAGGGAAGATATATAAAAAATGCTTCACACTGTTCACGTTTAATTCTTCACATGAACTTCTGTTTAAAAAAGGAACAGAATTTAAAGTGATCATAAAAAGAAAATCTGAGAGTATTGGTATAAATGCCTGTAAGTTTTCATATACAGATGTCTGAATTAGATCCGAGTTCCCTATTTAACTTGTTCTTCTTTCAAATGCCAGTAAGAGACATCTGCAGAACTTTGTTGTGTTTCTACTGTTATGTACAATGACTCCAGATTTGGTAGATACAGTAACATGCACTGCCACACAATCTGCTGGCATCTTCCCCTCTTTGCTTCCTTGGATTCATGTTTACCATAGTCCAAATACCCAGAAATTACGGCATTGTTTCCATAATGATATCACAGTGTGAGATGGCCCAGCCAGAGTTGATTAAATATGGATGGCAGTCTTTATTTTCTCTGACAGGTAGCAAACTACCAAGGAGAAACACATATAGTATTATCACAAGGCTGATCTTTTATCACTCCTTGCCCTTCCTCTGACTGAAAAGAAGACAGGCTTGATTTGCACTAGTGCAGCACTTGGCAGAGAATTTTATTTATCTTGGATGGAGATCGTATAATATGGAAAGTAACAGACTCTTCCAATTATTCCTTTTGTATAATTAATGATTCAAATTTCACATGATCAGAGTTGACTATAAAGTCAGTACAATGAACATCTGACACGTGGAACTACATAAAATAGATGTTCAAAGTCTTATAAAAATTCACTGTGTTGTGCTACAAACCTTTCCAGTACGAGTCAGTTCTGGTTATCTGTTCCACTCACCCATTTTGTCAGAGGAGGTAGATTTGTTTGCAGCCTACAACTGCACTGCAGTCACTGTGATGATTCACTATTGATCAGTGACTGCATTCTGTAGGCTAAAAAAGGGTTACAAAAGATCAAAAGACTCTACCTAGAAAAGCATTTTGATCTGAGTAATTTTACTGTCTGCAGCAGAATGCTGGGAGTCTTTGTATACCTGGCTCTATTATTCACAGTGTGTTTGATATCATTCAAATTACTTAAACTATTCATGCTTGGCTTTATAATTTTAGAAGTTAAAAGTATTAAAAAAATACACCTATTGCACAGGAAAAGGCATTAGGAGGTGGTAAGAAATGGGATGTTTAGGTGAGATCACCTGCATTACTCTTCCTACCAACTGAGCTTGTATTGCTCAGCCATACCAGATCACACCAAGTGACCATCTAGTCCTCATCTCCAAGAGTGACCAGCAACAGAAATGTGGAGAAGAATGGAAGAACAGGATGAGCCACAGAACAGGATGATGCCCCAGACACCTGGAGACTGATCACTACTGAAATCCTGCATCTTTCTCCTCTTCTCTCCTCTCAGACGTTAATCAGGTTGAATATGAAAACTTAAAACCAAAGGGAAAAATTACACACGTAACACTGATGTGTTTAAACACCAGGCTTCCAGGATTTCCACTCAAACCAAAGTATATGGTCATTAGTGTCAAAAAACTCTTAGTAAATTAACAGCCATTAGATAGATTTACATTATGTACTCAAGAGGTTAATTGAAAAGGAGTAATTTGTACATTACTGCAATCTCCCAAATAGTGGGAAACTTAACAACAAAGGCAGTTCACTGTACACAGCAGGACTTTCTTCATTTATGTTTATAGGAGTGCTTTAGTTTTACAACAACCTTCACAATGTTCTAGCAAATATCCTGGAAAGATTTTGTAAAAAAAAAAAAAAAAACAGAAAAAAAAGGAAGCTTCGAAAGTTTACAGTTTCTCTATAGAATTTCACTCTGAAATTCCTTCTGATTGCCCGTCTTTGGGAAAAAGTTCATGGCAGCACAGAATTTCAGATTAATGAGGATTAACAACAGTGTACCATACCAAACAAAAAGCAAATCTAATTACTGACTTCATCTAACACAAAATTAACAGCTGACTTCAATTCCCACTATTTGCTTTGCAGGTCCTGAGCACTCATCTGTGAGGGATGTTTGCCTCCATCCTCCCACTCCCTCTGTCACATTTTGTCTCTTGAAAAACTGCAAGGCTAAGGGAAAAAAGCAGCAATGTGAGAAAACTATATATAAATGTTTAATCATTACTGATGAATCTGCTGTTCAGCTTTTTGAAACATAATGATGAGAGAATGATGATCATTTTATCCTAACAAATTTTAAGCCAACCAATCATCTGAATTGCTCATTCACCTCTTTTGACAGATAGTGATGAGTCCTACGTCACAAGTGAAATCTCTCTCTTAAGCTTCTTCAAATCAACAGGAAGGCTGCAAATTCAACCTCTATTCTTCTCAAATGCATTGCTGTCCTCAGCATTATCTCTTTAGCTATTGCTAGTCTTAAATAGTTATACACCATTTCTTATCATAAGAGCAGTCTTTTATCTCTTCCATTAAGGTTGCTACTGAACAACAGCACACTCTGTGCTCCAGAACATCAGCAGCTTCACCACTCAAGGAAAAATATATCATAATACATTACAGAACTACCCAAGGCTCCTTCTTATAGTCCCTATTTTCTCAATAAATTAAGACTTTTAAAAAAATCCCCATGAATTACTATGGTTCTTCACACCAAGCTTTACATGAAATCAGACACAAGGTGTTGTGTTCACTCAGAGTAAACCAGACATGGACTGGCTCTCACTAGACTTCTGGCTCAGAATATTCCTTCTTTCCAGAAATTCTCCTCTCACAGAATTCCTGTCTCCTCAGGGAAATAAAACAGACATGCCACACCTGTCACAGAAGAAGTAGAATAAGCTGCCCTTTAGGGCGATTCTGTCCTGCAGCCTGCAGACAAAGCTTTTTGAGAAACAGACATTGTGCAGCCTTTTATCTTTCTAAAATGAGTGTCATTTTCCAGCCCAAATTCAGGCTTTGCTCCAGGCACTTCAGCTGTTGAAAATTCCTCCAATACTAACAAGCTTCATGCATTCTACCTGGAATGGTTAAGCACTTGTTCCTTCCAAAACGGCCTTTTTCCCTTTTCTGCTGGTTGTGGGGACAATAATTTTTAAAACTAAAAGTTCGTTTTTAAAATATCTAGTCAGCCATGTATGGAGAACAACTGTCCTGCCTAACCACAACAGCTTAAGCCCTGAAGCAAGAGGTCTTCTGCCTTCCTTTTTAGTATGTATAACTACAAATGCTAACACAAGTCATAAAATTAATCAACCTTTTTTATGACTTGTTGTATTGTGCTCCTATTCCACAATAACTTTCCAAAAGCAATAAACAAGGGATACAGCACATGATAGCACACTGGTTGCCCTTACAATTTGCTTTTACTGTTGTCATCACTGTGTGCAGCACAGGATACAGTGGCTAAATTAATTTGCCTCCTCCTTTCCAATATCACAGTTTCATATCACTTCATATAAATGGGCATTATAAATGAAATACATTTTTTTTTTTTTCTGGTGAAAGATGGACAGGTACAAAATAAAATTAGAGACTGTTTACTGAAGAATTATTGTTTAAACATGCACCTCATCTAGAATGTTCTCTGGAAGATGTTCCTTTGCTGAAACACTGTGCATGCAATATGTTTGCTGGAAGACTGTAGTCTTACTTTTTTTCCCTTCCTATATCAGCAATAAGTTTTTTCGAGCAATAATCTGTGTGGCTTTGCTAATGGCATTATTTCTAGGGAGATACTATGAATGCATTCATCTGTCTCTACTCAAGGTATTTTATTCTTATCATGATGCCTGTTTTCCTGGTGAAACTTGGGAGAAAAAGCTGCCTGAAGCTTCAGGTAACAACACACTGTTTATTCTATACAATATACAACTTAAGGAACACAGAGACACGTTTAGAATTTGTGTTACTATTCCAGAAACAGAAAAAAAAAACCTCACAGAATAACAGTTACTGATGTCTTAATATTAAAATTATTAGGAGCACAAGAAGGACTAACAAACCATAGTGCACCACTAACAAACCCTCCCTAGAGATGGCACCTACACAGAGGAGGCTCTAAGTCAACATGAAGAATTAGTGCTCAGTGCCTTCTATTGGTTTTTTTAATACCACAACTTCAATCTGTCAGACTTCAG
The DNA here is from genome assembly GCA_013400495.1 of Nicator chloris. Lineage (NCBI taxonomy): Eukaryota > Metazoa > Chordata > Aves > Passeriformes > Pycnonotidae > Nicator > Nicator chloris. The sequence goes on along the minus strand of WAAE01034680.1, from coordinate 2,376 downwards.
GAGGATAATTAGGAGCAAAATTTTTTTTCAGACTGTTCAGAGCCTCTTCCAGAAAGCATCTAAGCAAAACACACCCACAATCAGCTAAACCTCTCAGCTGCATAGCTGTAGAAAGGGGATTTGCAGTCTGTGAGGAACATCTCATAGGTGAAGGGTATTTGAAGAGCATTACCTGCAGCTGGCATTTGGAGAGGTGTACATCTGTCTTTTGGGGCAGTGTCCTCAGGCAGGGAAACAAGTTTTCTGGCAAGCACTGCAGAAATGGGTTGTACCAACAGTGTCGTGAGGTTCGGGCGATTTTGCCTGTAGCTTCCATCTTAAATAACAGAAAGGGAAGAGCAATTTAGTAAATGACAATTAGATTTCTCTCCTTCCAAAACCGAACACAAAAATGCAAATCTCTACCTGGCAGCTTAAAACTGATTTAGATAAGCAGCTGTTGTTCTGTGCTTATAATACTGAAACAAAAAAAAAAAGAGCTTCTTGAAGAACATGTACCACAAAATTACATGTACATATTATGGTATCTGTGCAACAGTTCCACAAGAAAGAAACTGTTAAAAGAGTCCAAGCAGATATTAGACTGTGAATTAAACACAACAAATTGAATTGGTGTGCAGTTAAAGGAATCATTGAAAAATGGAAGTACTGATCAGCAAAAACTTTCAAAATCAAGTAAAAACTGAAGAGCTGAAGGAGGTCTGGAATAAGAAGGTACTTACAGACACACTGAGTGGAGAAAGGCAGGGATCAGAAAGCATCAGAATACTTCATTTACAGCTGAACCATCTTAATCAGACACAGTGCAAACCTCTCAATATCAGCAGTTTCATACAAATACTAAAATCTCCCTTTAACTGAAAAAATGTGAGTTTCCATACACATGCCTGTCTAACATTTGATCACGGAAAGGTTTCTGATGAGATAATGAGATATTTTGGGAGACCAACTGACAGAACTGGGGGAGGAAAACAGAAAGTCCACTTTGCACACAGAAATGCTCTGAAACACTTCAGTAACAAACACTTGCTTTTCTCAGCTATTTAAGCTGGCCTAACACGGGCATCACCTCCTCCCATGGAAAGCAGGAACACTTGTGGCAGATGGAAAGCCCACCACGGAAAAGGAGGGGAGGTTGATAGCCTGGGGCAGGACAGAGCTCTAACACAACCTGCAGCACCCTCCAAGCCCCACAACACACCTGCCCCTGCTGAATCACGTCCAAACCTTCTACCAGAGATTGAGAATACAGGGCCTCTCCTCGAGACCTCTGTGAAACAAACACCGTATTTCCTGTCAACATCGAGCTCTTTACCAGCCAAAAGCATCCTTTAAATCCCATGTGGCTGCAGGCACAAAGGGAGGAAGCTATCAGCAATCAGCAGCATGTTTCAAATAAATTTCTGTAAAACTACTACCAGGACTGTTGTTACTGAACCACAGTATAAAGAAAAAAAATATAGACACATCCTTAATTTTTTTTTTCTTTTTTGTTCTAGAAACTCCTGGAGCTTTTTATAGAATACCTTTAATCCTAATGTAAAAATTGACCAAAGCTGTATCATTTCATTATGGAAAAACTAAAGCTGCTATTCATCTTTAATACTCAGTGGTAAGGTGATCAGTGTTCAGTTTGAAAGAATCAGACAAATTTTTAAGTGGAAAGGTAAAGCTGGTTCAAACTATAATTTAAAAAAAAGGCTTTGTCTCATCAAATTTGGTCTGGGTTCAAAATCTCTTGGAGTTGTCACTTCAGTAAACTGACGGCAAAATCAGTTTGGTCAAGCTTTCAGAGTTTGTTTCTGCAATCAAAAAGAATCCTAAGAAGTCCATCAGAGAGGTGGAATTGAGACATTATTTTCTGTCCAGTGTTTGTCAATCTGCAGACTGTATTACAGGGGCAATGAAGTTCAAAATGTTTCAGATAAATCTCTCCTTTCTCCAGTTGCTCATGACTTGAGCTTCATACCTGAATAACCTGTGGAAGATACACTTTCAAGAACAACTTTCAGGAGAAACCCCTCCATATTTCAAATTTAATCACCTTGCAATAGAAGATGGAGTTTGAAGTATTGGAGAAAAAGGAAAAAAAAAATGATAGGCACATTTAAGTTATCTGGACAGATTCATCTGGAAGAAAAACTTTCTAATAGAAGGAATTCATAAAGACTTGCTTAGGCAGGTGATAAAATCTCTTAAACTGAAGTTATTTTAGAGAAAAGTGTAAGCAAACATCTGTCAGGAATGATGCAGATATGGCTGATGCCCTCCCTGAGGGAAGGTGCCACATATAGATAACCTCTTGACATCTTTTCCAAACTTAGTTTTTATAAAATTACCTAGTAACTAAGCTTGATGAACTATTAACAGAGAAAA
>WAAE01034664.1:0-15528 GCA_013400495.1 Nicator chloris | reverse complement strand
CATTTCACTGGGCAGCCTGGTCCAATTCTTGACAACCATTTCCGTGAAGAATTTTTTTCCATATATCCAAAATAAAATCTAATGCATTTGGCTGTTGGGGCTCTGTCCTCATGGTTACCTCAAATTACCTTAATTTTCTCTGCAAACTACCTTAAATTTCTCCACGATACATCTGATTCATGACTTTCTAGTTAAGAAAAAGGAGCATGTGAGCAGAACAGTTTGCAGTGATGCAACTCTGCAATACGGCATTGCTATTGCTAATCCTGGATGTCTGTAAGGCCTCAGGGCTGGGGCTTATCAGGCCTGCTCTGTCTGAACTTTTGTTGACCTGCCTGCAAATTTGTTTTGCTTGGTTTAACAGTGACAGAAATTTCCTTATTTGATCAGGTGACTACAGATGATCTGCTCTACATTTAGAACAGCATAACCATAGTTGCAGTAGGTATCTGTCCTGAAAAATATGCACAGCTCTACTAAAATGCCCTGAAATGGAGAAATATATACTTGGTAGGACAGCAGTGATCTGAAGAAGCGAGTACACAGGACATGGTGCAGAGGAGTTCAGGCACAGGGATACTGAGACAGGGAACAGACAGGGTACTGGAGACAATGCAATGATGAATGAACAATTGAACAATTCACCCATGGTCAGTTAAAGAAATTTTGACATGGAGCTGGACAATATTGGTTTTAGGAGTAATAAGGGAAAAAAAACCAAACATATCTAGAACATATGGATACATAGTGAATTGAGATGTAACATTGAGCTTCAGACCAGTCAAGAAAGAAAAAGGGTGTTAAAGTGTGCTATTAAATGTGTCAATGCTACCCCAACTGGTCACTTAGACAGAGGTAGGAAGACTCATCAACATGAACATCATAGTCCTTTCTGTAAAGAACTCCAGAAGCTGAAAAGCCACAGCCAACCTCCTTGCCTGCAGCAGACCCATGGAGAGCAGAATGAAAACACCAACCCCAGGGGCCAGAGGAGTATTGGAAGGGTGGCCATTATACTTGGAACAGAGGCTGAATCTGAAAAGTGTGTGCACAGTGACTTTGTCTGCCTTCCTTTTTCTGGGAACAACTAGATCTAGACTAATGAAGACTAGATTTATTATTTCATTTATACCACAATTGAAATTTTGACTTTACTTACATAGGCTCTTTTTGGCTTTCACCAAGATTAAGTATGTTATAATGACTTCACATTACTTGATAACCATTGTGCTATCAAGTAATTTTAGCAGTAAAATGTGCATCTTACTGTCACCAGTTTCAAAGAATTAGATGATATTATTTTATGTGGCTTGGGAGAAAAAGAAATAACATAAGCCTGTAAAAATAGTTTAATTGATAACCATATTTAATAAAAGTTCAGCAAGAAGCTTCATTCCAAGAGCAACATAGACCCTACTTGAAATGAGATAGTAGAAAGAAGGAAGGAAGGACAAACAGAACAAAAAAACCCCAGCAAAACAAACAAAAAACCCAAACCAATCCCCATAACCCTATATAAATAATGGATATGGATTTCTATATTAATGGTGATAATTGGGGATTGCAACAAAAATATATAAAACAATAAATACAGTAAAAATAATAATGTCTCTAATTTTCTTGTCTCCATACAGATGCAATCAATCTTCATGTCCAGGATGAATAGGAGGCTTAAGTGCCACAATGGAGATTTTGACTGGATTTTAGGAAAGTTGGAACAGGTTGCCCAAAGAATATTATAAGTCTCCGAGACTGAAAGCTTTTGAGGCCAGCCTGAAAATACACTTGACAGCCATGAGTAGGTAAGTCTAATAGTGCTATGAAGTGCATGCTCTATAGCTCTTTTCCATCTGGACTGCACAACACTGTGCCATTTACCTTTGATCTGCTGAATGCTGGCCTGGGAATGCTGGTTTTGTGGGACAGTTCCAGCTTAGTCCATGAGAAATGCTATGTTTCTTTGTTTGCTTGCTGTTTAATTTCAGCCTTTTTTTTGGAATAAACCCAGATTTTAGAAAGCTTCCCACGAAGTTCAAAACCTATTATTGAGTCAGATTTAATGCAGAGCTTATGTCTGACACCTTCCAGAGTAATGGCATTCCACAGTCTCATTACTTTTGGGTTTCAGAAACACTTCAGAGATCTTCCCAAAACCACAGTTGCCTTGACACTATTTTCCCAGCAGCTACACAGAAAATAGAGCTCTTGTTACTATTTAAGAACTTCAGAGATAGTGTGACAGGAAATCAAGAAGTTTATGATTAACAAAATGTCATCTTAGACACAGAAAAGGACAAAAACCCCAAATCAGCAACAAAAGAAATCTTTAGGTATTAGAGAAGCAGTTTGTAAAGTTACATTTTAAAAAAAGGAAAAACAGCAGAAAAATACAGGACAATGTCACTCCAAGTATAAGTTTGTCCTGTTCTTTTTTCCTGTGAGTTAATGATGGTCTGAGTACTAGAAGCCCATGCTGCAATCCTAGTTCTGGTAGTCATGCTTCTGTTACTGAACTGCTACTTTGCCAAGAAAAGTACCATCTTTAATTATTTTAAGGGTTTTAATCCTTGATTTTAATCAGAAAAAAAAATCAATTTTTCTTTTCCCCCCCCCCAAATTCAGCTTTAAAGTCATTATAGAATTGATCAAAATAAACATGAATTAGTTACATCAAAGGCTTCATTTTCTTGTCTTAGACAAAATAAATCAAAAGAAGGTGTTATAGATTTTATATGTAGTTCTAAGTCTTCACAAAAGAGATGAAAAAAGTTCAGAGAATAATCTCGGTCTTTGTTTGCAGATATGTTACTGATCCATCTCTCTTTGCCCAGAGGTAAAATTTGTAAACTGCTTACACTCTGTTTCTGTATATACAGACACATGTAGACACAGAGATGAGTCATGTGCTTTTCTAAGAAAACAGTGATCTAGCATCTTTCAAAGGCTGGTGATGAATGTTAATATACCTAATAACAGCAATGTGCACCCTGAATCAGGATAGCAATTGTGTACTTGGCTTTTAAATTCATCTTGTTAGTCTTATATACCTGTGCTTATCTTGGGGGCACTAATGCATGTAAACATGTAAATAAATATATAAATGCAGCTTTCAATTCTAGCACAGAATATTACTTCTTAATTCAAGACGTGTATCTCTACTAAATATAATATGAAGCATGTGCAGAGAATATTAGGCACAGAATATCATTAAAAGCACATATCGAAGAATCCAGTGGCAAAAATGTTTCCTCTGCTCTTTAGTTTTGGCCTCTAGAGGTGCCATAAAGACAGATACTGTTCTGATCCTGTATATAATGATTTGAAAGGAGTAGAGGGAAAAATATTTTCCACCTTTATGGGATTTCCACCTTTATACTTCTTTAGTCATAACAAGCAGGGTGTTCAGAAGCCAACAAGGAAAACCGCTTCTCTAAAAGCAATTATTGTCTTAGAGGGTGTGATGACATGAAGGGTTATCCAACCTCCAAGTGTGCATTACATACCTTTTTTTATACTGTATTACATAAAGACATGGAGGCTTTATCCTCTAAGAGAGACCCAACCACTCTAAAACAGGTGGAAAAATCAAACTGACCCCAGAAATGGGCCGAGATGGAGCCCAGGAAAAAAAAACAAACAAACATAAGTTTCACTCTAAGGATGATCCATGTCACATAAAAGGCTTGTGCACACCAATTATTTTTTTGTTTATTTTCCTGTTCTTGGAGCTATAACAGCCAACAGTAGGTAGTGATCTTTACTTTCTCAGGATGTTTTACCCCTTATTACAAATCAATTTTTTGAAATTACTTTAAAATTATTTGTTGTCAATACAGTTCTTTGCTTTTGCAATTGGGTTGTGTCAATTTCTAAGCACTTAGCTATACTTCAAAGACGCTTTTTTTTTTTTTCAAGAGTGCTTCTGGTTCCCAGCTCCAGTTCCCATGCTCACAGTTCCCAGGCTGATAAGCAATTTCTCCATCAGTATTTCAGAAGGCACTTTCTTCTGGTTGGTAATCTTCCCCTTTTAACAAGGTTGTCTTTCTGGCTGCTCATATCATAGGAAGAGGGGAAAAGGAGGCGTAATTCCAAGATCCATATTATTTATCTTATTTGTGTTCTGGAATGATCTTAATCCTTTCCAGAAGTGTCTCAATCCAGACAGCATTTATGACTCATGACACTGCAAAAAATGCATAAAAAGCACTTGACAAAATGAACAAAGAGGACCCTGGATTTTATGCATCATTGTTTCATTATGTTAGAATGTCCTTACGGGAAGATAAGGACTGAAAATTTCAGCCTAACTGGAATTCATTATTCTGTAGTCATCTATATTAAAATTATATTGTAATTATGTGTTATATTATCATTTTTAATATAATTTTTTTTTGTTAGCTTAGGCTTGTTCCTGAGGCCAGAAAAATAACTATAAGGAAAGAGTAGGGTTGGTTTGTACATAGCATAATACAAGGCCTTATGTATATAACTGTAGAGCAAAAAATGTGAATTGGAAAAAGAGTGCAGTAGCACACATGGTGCATTACTGGAAGTCATCCTGTATAGCTGCCAATAACTTCCCACCAAACAGGAGAAATATCATATAGCTAAGCACACCATTAGTATGCTTATAATAACATTTAGATTCTCAGTGATGTACCTACCCTCAATATATGTCGATATTTCATTTTCTCCAAACTCTGAGTGAAAGAGCTTTTTAGAACCCCTTCCAGATTTGCTTAAAAGTGTGTTTGTGTCTGAAATCTGCAATGTCTTGTCCTCAAATGGAAATGCCACGCTGTTAAATTATCCAAGTAAGGTTAAAAAGACTCTGTACTGCTACTGTTTGTCTTTCAAAAAATGAAGACTACAAAAAGGAATAGTTAGTGATTAACAGTTTATGTTTGATCTTTCAGAGAAAAAAAATTACCTTTTTTTTTTCTAAATAGGTTATCAGCAAGTCTTAGGACCAGTAGCTGTAGTAGTATTTCTTTAAAAGACAAAACAATAATGAAAAGAAATCCAAATAATTGTCACTGATATGTAGAAGAAGTACAGCTTTTTGTTCTCTGGAGATTGGTAGATATTGCTACTTATGATATTTGCTGTTTTGGATCCGATTGTTTTTCATGTTTGGGTTTTTTTTGGGGGGGTGGGGTTTTTTTGGTTTTTTTTTCAGTTAATGTTACATGTGAAAAATTGTCTTAAATTGCATGACAGTTTGATAATTTGCAGATTATGTTGATTTGGGAGGAAGAGTTGATCTGCTGAAAGGTAGGAAGGTTCTGCAGTGAGATATGGACAGGCTGGATTGATAATCCAAGGCCAGTTGTGAGAGGTTCAACAGCGACAAGTTCCAGGTTCTGCCCTTGTTTCACAACAACCTCAGGCAGCGCTGAAGGCTGGAGGATGTGGCTGGAAAATGGCCCAGCAGCAAAGGACCTGGGGATTCAGCCTACTGAATATGAGCCAGCATTGTGCCCAGGTGGCCAAGAAGGCCGATGCCCTGTGTCAGCAATTATGTGGCCAGCAGGACCAGAGAAGTGATTGTCTCCCTGTAGTCAGCATTGGTAAGGCCACACCTCAAGTGCTGTGCTCTGTTTTGGGGCCCTCACCACAGGAAAGAAAAGGCACTGGGGTGCTGGAGTGTATCCAGAGAAGGGCAATGGAGGTGGCGAAAGGTATGGAGTACAACTGACACGTGTCTGAGAGAGCTGGGTTTATTTAGGCTGCAGAGAAGAAGGCTGGGAGAGGGGACTTTATTCCTCTCTCTCGCTACCTGAAATGAAATTGTAGCTAGGAGGGGATTGGTCCCTTCTCCCAAGTAACAAGTGACAAGGCAAGAGCAATGGCCTCAGGTTGTTCCAGGGGAAGTTTAGGTGGGATGTCAGGAATAATTTCTTTGCAAGGGTTGTCTTTTGGAATGGGCTACCCAGGGAAATGGTTGAGTCACCATCCCTGAAAGTATTTAAAAAATCGGTAGAGGTGGTGCTTAGGGACATGGCAGTGTTATGTTAATAGTTGGACTCAGTGATCTTAAAGGTCTTTTCCAGCCTGAAGGATTCTATGATTCTTTCAGGTAAATCGAAAGGTGAATATACTTGACAAATTCCCAAATTGTCTGACAAATTTTGCATATACTTGAACTACTAAAATGAACCCTCAGTAGGCATAGGCTGCATGCTATTCTCTGTGTTTAATGCAGGTCTCACCTCTCATGCATCACTCTTTGAAGATCCACTACAAGTTTATTTGTATCACTGAATCTGTGAGGATTAGAGGATATATTTTTGGCATCAATATAACTTATATCAGTGTTCTCTGAAGGTTAATTATTTATGGAAATAGGAATGATATCATAATTTATTCTGGGCCTGGTTCCACCATTTTTCTGCCTTCAAAGCTGAAGCCAGAGAGAAGCCCAAGTAAATCAGTTAAGTCCCTCGTAAATAACATAGTATTGATCTTGAATGAGAATGGAAAAATCAAGTTCCCTGTTGTCAAATTCCCTTATGACTATTCTGATTTTACCCTTACATTTTTCCCACTTGTTTAATAGTAGCATTTACTATTGAAGATTCTACAAATACATTCATATCACAGTCAGATGAGATTGCTTATGAATGTTGCAAATGAGAAATGCTAAAGCTATTTCTCTTCTTTCTTATCAAAAAGGGCAATTTCAACCCTACAAAGAAAGATATTGTGAACTATGTTGTTATCAGTACCTTTGAAATTCTTGCATCGTATTCTGACTCTCTTTAAGAAAATCACATTAGAAAAAGAAAGGAAAATGTGACAACTGCCTATTGTGTTTTATTAATATAGCATAAATGAAAAGGACACAAACTGTTTTGAATGGAAGTAGAGAAGATGAACAGCAAAAACTTGCAAAAGGAAATTACTATAAGCCTTGTGGTTTGTTTCTGGTTCTTTTTTCCCAAAGCAAAGCATTTAATATTCCATCCTCCTCTGGTTTCAACTGAACGAATTAAGTTACTGTCCTAAAGGTATTATTAAATCCTGCAATTCTAAGCTATTATCAGGAACACTAGACATAATGACGGCCAATTTTGGCTTTCTACACATGTACTGAAGCCTGTCAGCTGGAAGCTTAAGTTAGAATTTTAGGCTGCATTAACTACATTTATAATATTGATTTCGTATTTTGTAAAAGTGAATGTTTATAAATCAGGAAATAATACACTAGAAAAATTATTTTCAATGTGAATTCAAAGATGTTTACATAATTTTGAATAGCATTATATATATGCATAAACATCTATTTTCACATACATACCTAAACAATGACAAAATTCCTACTTCCATGCTTCAGCAGTAGTCTCTGAATTTAACTGTCTATTTGCTGATGAAAATTTCCAGTATACATCTTTATTATATCATTGTTACTATCCATATCTCTTAAACCTCATCAGAATCTGTTGCTAACAGTTAGCATAGCCTTAGTTTTCTCCAGTAAATCTTCCTCTAAATCACTATGAGAAACCAACAGAATGGTAGAACTTCACCACCTTATGAAGCTCTGATTATTGTGGTTTCATTTAACTTTTAATAAGGCAGATAGAGATAGAGAGCAAACTAATTTATTTAATTTCCAGTCTTTTCAGTTTGACATAACTCCAATTCATGCTTGTATTTGAAGTAGCATTGTTTTTACTAAAGAGTCATTTTCATACCAAAGGGACATTCATGCTCAGAAATACCTATCATGAGAGAAAGCCCTATTGTCTGTGATAAGTTTTACTTAGAAGCTCTTTCTCCCAATTTCTCAGATATATTCAACTGCTTTTAACAAGATGCATAATGCTTAATGCCTGTGCTGGTGTCATAAAGTCAGAAGATAAACTGTGGGTTGTAAACTTAAGCAAAAGATCTCTTTGAAATTAGAAATACTCATAGTGAACTTCAATAACAGAAGAAAACAGAAAAATCCTTCATTTCCTGGAAATTCTGTATTTTAGGAACCTTGATAAATAAGGCCTGCATTTAAGAAATTCTATTTCTATTCTCTCTCCAAATTTTTGTTAACCTCTGTGGTTGTAGAGCTACCTCTCTGCAATCTTCAGGACATGGGATTTATATGGACAGTGAGTGCTAAGAATCTAAACTGTGTGATGAACTGTTTTGTCTTAGGAGCAACATATTCATATCAAATGGCACATCTGCTTCTGATACAGCCAGACCCACTGTGATAGCAATGTAAACTGGTGAAAGTCCCATGGGTAGTACTAAAGGTAGAGCAGGCATAACTTGCTCAGTAAGTTAAAGAGATCAAAATAAAAGTCTTGTCAGTCTCACTTTGAGATTGGATAATCTGTTTCTTGAAATGAAAAAAGATTTTTTGCTGTAGAGATTACCAGATCTTGAAAAAAATATTATGAACTTCAAATTTAAATGTCAAAGTCAGATGCCTACATTGCAGACACTGACAAGTGGAAAATTGTCCTATCTGCCCGTCACAATCCATGGAAAGTGGCAGACAATTCTGTGTCAAACATGACTCCTTTCAGCAAGTTAATTCTGCTATTTCAACATTGATGAGCTACCATCTGAGATCCCCTAGGAGACTTCTGACATCCACACAGGGTTTGCAGGTAAAGAAAGCAAGACAAATGACTTACTTAATTGGCAGCTAAAGCTCAGGTGGGATATCATAGAGAACATTTAATGTCATTAGACACCTATACAGAAGTAACAATTATCCCGAGGTGTCTATATGAGGATGAGATTAACTAAATCTTACAACAGCATTTCTCAGGGATTGCAAAGGGAGTCTGTGGTGATTAAATCAAGTAAAGATATCTGCCATGTAGGTGTCTACATTTGATTGGTAAATTACACCCTTTTACCCTGGAGGGGGAAGATAGTGCTTCCTAGGAAATGAATACATAAAATGTGAAAGTAACAGAGTTGGGGATGTATAAATCTAAGGGTGGATGTATAAATCTAAGGGTGGAATAAGTCTGAGAGTAGAAGAATTACATTTAGGTATCTCTAGGTTAGTAGGTATGTAAGCTCCCTATATAGTTGATGAACATCTAGTTGTTGCAGTCCAGACCATCAACACATTATTTAGTTTGCTTTGAAGTATACACCTAAAATACTATTCAGTTCCTGAAGTATTTACACCTAGGGCTGTCTAAGTCTCATTCTAGACATCTTCATAGGCAGATAAAACAGGTCTAACAGGAAACTATCACACTTCTGGAACTGAAGACCAGAAATCTTATATTTACATAACAGCATTCTACCTAAAGCTGACTATACTGGCAAATATAGAATTCAGTTGGGACAGACTGTTATTCCAGGTTCGTCGTAATTTGCCACTTAATTATTTACAAATTTAACTCATTTGTGTCTATATGGCACTACAAGAATGTGATACTATAAAGCCCTGTAGAATATATTCTGATGAGGTGAATAGCACGCTAAATTTGGTGTAGGCAATTGTAACTTTTATGTTGCTGTCTGGAAACCTATAAGTAATCAGTTATTAAAAAAAAGTGTTGGTTAAATAAATTTAAAAAATATAACAAAATACCTAAACCTTCAGTTGGCAATGTCCAAAAGGTGTGCTCTAAAGACTCCACATAGTTTAATTTTGCTGCAAATATCAGCTTTGACAATAATTGGCATTAGCATATATTTTTGTAATGAAATGCTCTTTTTATCCCTCATGTGTGCTCTCTTTATTATTTTAACTTTGTCAAATATTTTCACAATGTATATACAGCCTAGCTTTGACGTTTTTTTCACATTCAGTAGCTAAGGCTTTCAGAAAACAGTGACACCACTAATAATGTTAGAAAACTAGCCTGGTCTTGAAGGCCAGGACCTTTGTACATGTATTTTTTGCAGGGGATGAATTGAACAAACTGCTCCTCTTTTGTTAGCTTTATTGCTTATTCTTCTTACCTATTTTATCAGGAAATAACTTTAGGCTGTGTATGCACCTAATGAAGAATCAATATTCCTAACTCTACAGTAATTTCATCCTTTTAGGCAAGGCTGTAAGCTCATATCATCTATCCTTCCTGCTTTCCAGCAACCCAGTTTTCAGACTTGATAGTATGAAACATACTTAACATATACTAAATTATACATAACTAAATAAAATGCTTATACTTTTCATGGAGACAAACAGAAAATCAAGTTTTCAAATAATCTTGTATTGCACTGCAGCAGCACTGAAAAAAAAAACCAAAAAACCAACCAAAAACAACCCTATTAATAAGAATATTCTTTTGAGTTAAATGCACCTTACATATTTTTGTCTGATTATTTTGGTTGCAAAATTGTTTACTGCCTTTTGTCTGCAGACTTACTGGAGACCTGGCAGGTGATGACAGGTGAATTTCATGCCAGAATTATAGATTGCATAGACAGATATAATGATTCTGAGAGAATCAATGAGTTTTGGTGGGCACACTAATTAGAGATTTTTCTTATTTTTGTTTAGCTTTATTTATTTAGTTTTATTTGTGTTGCGGTTTTTTTCACTATTAATTTTTTAAAATGTATTTGTGATAAAAATGGCAGGTTTTTTGCCGCCTTGTAATTACAATGCAGAGAGTAATTTGAAATACAGGATCTTTTAAACAGACCTTGAACACATTTTCTTTTCATTTCAATGGTTTTCTGGTTCTTGGAGAGTCTCTTGACAGCTGTCACTGAGGGAGATGAAGAGTGTTACTTATTTTTATTTGGTGATTATCTTAGCTGACATATCTTGTCATCTCAGGCATAGCCAGGAGTCAAAGAAAACAGGCCAAAATGCACTTTTTCTCATTAGGCAAATCCTTGTCTATGCTGGCTTTAGAGCTTCTTAAATCATTGTATTAGGGACTTTGTTTTTCTTGATATAGGCATTCTACACCAATCTACTACAAGTGCTGGAGGGAAAAAGAATTAAAATGTTACTTGAAAGTGTATTGAGCTCAATCTTACAATGACAAATTATGTCAATTTCATATCTGCTATTATCCTCTTGATTTCCCTGACTGTATGAAACACATCAAGCAGACTTTAAAATGTGGTTAAAATATAATAAAGAGTCAACTTTACCACATCCATCACCATGCACTCTGTGTGATGAAATGAGTCGGTCTCTCTGCTGCAGGACCTGAGGAGTTATGCCAAAAAATAAGAACACAAAGACAAATAGTACAATAAATGAAAAAGGAATGCATGTTTGTGACTGCAGGAGCTGTAGCTGTTATTATGAATTAAAGCAATTTTGTCTGATAGCACATATATCTGTTTAATGAAAGATAGTTTAAACAACCATATAAAAATGCCAAAAGTCTTAAAATGGAATGGTGAAAGCAATGTTTGTTAGAAGAAAATGTTTGTAAGGTTGATTCCAACCTGCTGTAACAGGACTAATTTGTGTGACAGTTTTTAAGTAAGTTGCTTCTTTCCATTATATCAATTTTTCATAACTTTCACTTTATTACTGAAAGAATTCACCATCAAATATCAAATAACTATAGGCAGAACACAGGTTATCATCCAGATATTACATTTGTTTTACTAAATTGAGAAGATTCTGATTTTGATGCTACATAGTCACAAAACTCTTCAGTGAAGGTGGGAATAATTTCACTTCTTTTTACATGTCTAAATTTGAACTGGTTGCCCAAACCAATGATGCCAGATAACATAGGTCTACCTATAAATTACAGAATCACAGAATTAGGTTGGAAAGGATCTTTGAAATCATTGAGTCCAACCTATGACCAAACACCACTGTATGAACCAGACCAGGGCACTACCTTTCTGGTAGTTGTGGAGAGTGATAAGGTCACCCCTGAGCCTCCTCGCCTCACCTCGCCTCCCCACGCCTCGCCTCACATGTTTCTTATAAACAGTGTGCTACAGACCCTTCACCAGCTTTGATGCCCTTTTCTAGACCTGTTCTAGCACCTCAATGTCCATCTTGAATTGATGGATTCAGAACTGGACAAAGCATTCAATATGTGGCCTCACCGGTGCTGAGTACAGAGGATGACTACTTCCCTAATCCTGCTGACCACACTATTGTTGATAGAGACCAGGATGTCCTTGGCCTTCTTGGCCACCTGGACACAATTTCTGATCATGTTCAATGGCTTCTTGATCATGTTCAGGTCCATCAGCACCTCCAGGTCCTTTTCTTCTGGGAAAATATCCAACCAGTCATCCTCCAGCCTTTGGCACCTCCTGGGGCTCTTGTGACTAGAACAGAGGACCTGACACTAGGAGCTGTTGAACCTGATGCCCTTGTTCTCAGCCCATCAATGCAACCATTCCATGTTCCTCTACAGGGCCTTCCTACCCGCCAGCAGATCCATACTTTGACACCACTTGTAGTCTGTGAATTTTTTAGTGGCAGACTCATCCATATCATCAAGGAAGATATTAAACAGGACTAGGCCCAACACTGCTCCCTGGGGGACACCACCTGTGACTGGTCTCCAACTGGATGCACACCATTCACCACCACTGGGTGGGCTCAGCCATCCAACCAGTTCTTAACCCAGCACAGAGTGCACCTGTCCAAGCTGCCAGCTTTTCCAGGAGTACATCATAGGAGACAGGGTCAAAGGCTTTGCTGAAGTCACTGAGTTTGAAAAAATGTAGTAATCTGCTTTAGGTGGTGATGACCTGCACTGTGAACTAAACTTTTCAAACAATATCAATAGACTCTGCTCTCTACAGAGCAATTGTAGTGATTATTGAGGGATACTTCACACCATAATTATTGTAGGTCCTACTCAGATAAAATTTAATACATTTTTCTTTTCTACTACTTTCAACATCTTGATGGTGTATAGCTTTTAGAAAACAATTCTTTTAGATTGCATGTAAACTTAGCTTGGGAGTCTTCTGTTGTGTTGTTTGTGCAGTTATCAACCATATGTCACTAAATTATACATTTTTCCTTTCAGAGGAAACTGGTCATGATGTCAAAAACATTCAGGTGCACTTATAAGAAATACTGTTATAAAAAAATTCAAGGAATACAGCCAGTTTCTAAGAAGCAATTATGTCAGAATTGCAAGATAACATTAATTTCTTACTAGTTTTCATACCAAAGTCAAGAAAGAGCAGTGTTAACACATATTTTATGTGATCTACAAGGACAGAAGAAGAAATGTGTGCCTGCCTAATTTAAACTTCTGGTTGGATGGATATGAGAGGTCTTTCCCTTTGCAGCTGTGCTCCCATTTTGAGTGTTATAAGCAGCATTTTGACAAGTGTGTGTAACTGTCTATGTCTGTTTAGACAGACAAATCTGTTGTACTGGTGAATTCTTTAATGAGAAGATTGAATACTTGGGACCATGAGCTTACACGTCATTCTAACTACAGAATGATAAAAGCTGCTGTAAACTTGGAGGACATGGACAGTCTTGTCATAGACATTTGAAAATAGAACATGAATTCTCCAGAACCTACCGTCTCCATTAGACACATACTTAGAACTTCCTAAAAATTAAGAAAAAGGGATAAAACTTCATTTTACTTCTTCATTTAAATTTGCAAAACAAGTGCTTGGACTTGCTCTCAGCTTTCATCAGCCTCAATCTCACAATGAATTATTTTAAATCAGTTCCTGGATAAAAACATAGTTGATCTCTTGATTCATATATTCAAGATATCCAACTGCCCCACTTCAGTAATAGTGGGACACATTCTAGCAAGACAAATGAGAGGTATCTTACCTCCAACTTTCCAGAGACATATCCATATACCTATGGATAAATGTATTGGAATAGAATAAATAAAACATTTTTTTAAAAAGAGCTAATGGAATACATAATTAAATTTTAAATGATGATAGAAAATAAATAAGTTGAGGTTCGGTTTGGTAGCCCCCACTTTACAAGGCTGTAGAACACCTACCAACATATTGGTGAATTATTTCAGGAGAACAGAGAAGCAGAATTAGGGAAAGTAGGGGCGTAAACAAGATATCTAAGGACGCATCCTAAGATTCCCACCAAGAGGTCCCTGGTGCAAAGAAAATCTTGTCCTGTCAGAGAAGATCCAAAACCTGTGAGCTGGGCAGACAGGCCCTGCCAAGAAAAAGCAGTTATTACATCAAAAACTGATAATTAGGAAAGCTGGACTAATTTTCCATTGCTGAAAGTTTCTCATTGGCAAAGGTTTATGGGGAACACAAGGACCCTTAAACACAAAGTGCTTTTCTGAACCTGGTGAACCAGTGCCTCTTTCCCCCATTAGGCAGGAAATTACATTCCTGAAAGGGATTTCCCTGTTACTGCAACCCTCTACAGAGCATGAGGCTGTTGAACACAATGAGGATGTTTCCCAGGGGGATGTGTACATGCTGCACTTCCAAATATTAATGACTAATTTGAAAGCCCAGTTTTAGAGCCCATCCTCAAAAGTAGCATAGGTGGGGAAGGAGACTGTCTCATGGCTTCTGTAGAGCATATTCAGCACTGGCAATGGCCTGTAGAGAGGTGATATGTAGAAGAATACAAATCCCTTAGTTGAGGGCAGGTAGAACTGTGTGAAGCTTATGAAACACCTGAACAGGGTGTAGAGCAAATTTTTAACCATTTACATCTGTTGTTTGAGCCTTGTGATTATGCTCAGTTCCATTCTGCAACTGTCCACATTTGTGACTCTTTGTATGCTGCAAAGGTTTTAGATTGAGTCAGTACTGTCTTGCAAAATAAAAAAAACCTCTGTTTTGTTCAAACTTCCTAGCAGTGCAAAATCCATTGGGGATGGGATATGTACACCCTACAATCTACACCCAATCCAAAATCATAGACAAAAACCTATATCATTCAGTTGACTTAAATAACTGCAACAACCTCTGTTTTGCCGTCACAGAAATTACTGCAGGAATGGATCTGAAAAATGCAGAATTCTTAAGCAAAAGGGTGAATATTTCACTGTCTGTCTAAACTTGTGCCTCTTGCTCTAAATTCCTCTAAAAGCACAAGCTGTGTTGAACTGTGTTTTATCTTTCAGTCCAATGGCCAAGAATATTTGACTAATATGATTATCACCTTTGAGTTGTACTTGACATTGACATTGTGTTTGGTGAACTGTTGCACATTAGCCACATCTGCCTCCCACTGTGGATCCATGTCTTACACAGTCACCTAATTTCAAGTGCTTTCTCACAGAAGTGTTTAAGATGTAAACATCCTGAATTGCAATCTAGGTTGACTCTTGGCATGAGTGCAGATCAGCAATTTATCTTTTAGCAGCATGGAAAGGGGATTTATGTCCCCAAAGCTTCCAACTTTTAATTTTAGGGATTTTTTTTTTAAATTATATTTTATTTTTATCTGCTGTGTAATCATTTAGCAACACAAGTTCATCATCTGTATTCAAGGAGCACTAGGCATATTTTCTCCCTTCCTTCTTCTGCGTGCTAATCAGTTTCCATAGAATAGAAGTGTGTCCAGAAACTCTAATTTGATGTCCCAAACAAGTTCACTTTTCCTTTAAAGGAAAACTGTGGAAAAAAAAAAATATATAT
>WAAE01034663.1:0-30886 GCA_013400495.1 Nicator chloris | reverse complement strand
CTTGCTAATTCCAGTCTTGTCTGTAACCTATTTCCCACTGACAGGGAAATTCTTTCTCTTTTTATGTGTTTGCACCAATCTCTTTCATGAGATCAGTAGTCTTGTTGAATTTGTCGCCTCAGCAATGGGTTGGAACGAAAGCACCTGGTTAGAAAGTTTCAAACATTCCTTTAGGTCATCATACATAAAGTTAATAAATGAATATAATTTTTCTAAGCTTATTAGAGCAACTTAATTTCTTGAAACAAATGTGACTTTATTGGTATTAATGAAAGTGTAAAACGTTGCAAGTCAGCAGCAAAGAATGTGCTCTGCAAGACAGTCACTGGCTTATTTGAAAGGCATTGAGGTTTTCTTTATATTCTAGGATTAGGATATGCAGTAGACAAAAGCAAATCCAGTTCTATTCTGATTGAAACAAATAATTGATACTTCAACTGTCATCATAAATAATCACTGTTAATGACTTTTTTCTTTAAGGGAATTATGCTTCTGTCATGTTATCCCAATGGATAAGTGCTGAAAGAACCTAGAGGAAGAAGACTGGAAGATTAACCTTGTGTCTTATCTTCCTGTTGATTTCTGATATATCCTCATACTGTGTAAGTAATTAATGTCCTATTTCTCATCACATGATCTTCTCACTAGTTCAGAGGCATGCTTACACTCACTGAAGCCTCATGTCATCTTCCCAGCATTGTCCTGCTTTCTCCTACCACTCTTCCTACAGTTTCACTATTTATTCACTGTCTTTCTTTTCAAGAAGGACCTGTCTAGCTGAACTTATTCTATGAGGCCACCATACATATACACAGAAATTGCATGCTTAAAGCATTATTTCACCACATCTCACCAAAGTGGCAATATCTGTGCTGTCAGGCAAGCTGACATAGAAATCTGTAAAGTAAAACCACTGTGCGGTAAGTACCATTAATTTCTTTCTAGATTCTTTGTCACAGATTTTTCTTTGTCTCTTTGGTTAGGGTTTAGGACAGTCTGTCCATGAAATGACAGTTTACATGGACCTTCTGGCTTCCAGTGGAGACATTTGAGTGTAAATTAGCCAGTTCTTGCAGAACTGCATTTCTTTATTTTGCTTACAAAGGCTGTATGAATATTAATAATTATAAATATGGTAGGTTTGTTATCTCTCCTCTCTAAGGATTCAATAATTGTCCTTTACCCAGTGTTAGCTAGATAACTCCTTTACAGACAGGCATCCTAATGTAGATTTCATCCTGTAAGTACTGCTTCCTTTCTGCTTATTCTGGGTGCCATGGTTATACTGTTATATCACAGATTCCCAAGAAATTTTCTTAGAATAAAATTTTAGTAGAATTATCTTTCTCGAAAGGTCCTCGACATAGTTTTGGTCAGGGCCAAGCTGAACACTCCAGAACAATTTCCACGTATGATCCAGGAATTAAAATGGACAAGTGTCTGTTTCTAGCAGTGATTTAAAAAGTGATCACCTAGTTTAAGGGTTTCGGGGACCAGATTTCATTAGCACACTCATGGATCAAAGAGTGTTCAAATTTTAATCACTACCACAGAGATTGCAGATCTACAGAAATTTCAGATCAAACATCAGTGGAAATTAATGAGATGTTTTTAGTGGAAGGCTGGAAATGCTGAATAGCAGGAATAGCCTAGACCACAGCTATGCATGAAGCAAGAGCCTTGTCCTCTCCATCTGGCAATTGCATACTTGAATAATACCAATAATCAGCAATGATTTGTATAGGATAGTTACCAGATTCCTCTTCATTAAAGACTTGTTCTGCATCATGACATGATTCCTCTGTTGCACTGGTAAGGAATGTTTACAGTTTCATATTTTCTCATCACTGACTTCCAGAATTAGGAACTACTGCCTAGCTGACGACAGGGATTTCCACTGTCTTGCCTTTTCTTCTCACTCAGGTTGCAGAGATGCTGACTTTTCCTTCTCTTGAGAGCTCATGGGCTGATTCATGCTACCCTGGCTACTTGTTTCTCTGTTTTGTTTTGCTGTTAGCGTTTGGGGTTGGGTTTTTTCTGGGGAAGGAGGGGTGGTATGGGGAAGAGCAGGCAATCCACAGTCTCATTTTTCAAGTTTTCTTTCTCAGGCTTTCTGAACTTTTTATTTTATAACTTTTCCTAATTTTGACTATTTCAGGTATTTGTCTGAATGTCCTGTCATTTGATTTACAGCAGTCCTTCAGAACATGAAAGAAATTTTCATACTCTGCCTGAATGCCACAATTAATTTAATCCATCACATGCATTTTAAATTTTTTTCAGCTCATGTTGCCATTCTCTGCCTTACTTGTTGGACACTCCAGAACTTGTCTTAGTTCCAGCATATGCTATTAGTTTAAATTAGAGCTTCTGTACAAAACTCATCAACAGACTGATGTCCGGTGAAAAAGCTTCCTCACATTCTTTATAATATGATTATAGCTTTTCTGAGCTAGAGAACAAATGAGGACCAATAAAGGGAAGAAGGAGGGGAAAGTGGGGAGAAAATAAGTTGGAAATAAATTAGAATCCTACTAAACAAGTTTGGAAAGATGAGCTGCACCAGTATGAAACTCAGTGAATAAAAACAGCTGCTTGTATTTGCAATTACAGACTTACGATGCAATTGCCTGTTAATGGCCCAGTTAAATTGTGAAGTAGATAAAAATATATTAGTTACACAGATAATAACAGATATCTCAGGCTATAAATTTGATTTATATGAGGACTGTTTTCCATGACTTCATCAATGCATTAGCATTAAAATTCTTCATGGAAAATAGTTGCTGAGCTGCTAACTCTGTCATCCATTCTCTATCATTCCATTTGGGCAAGAGTAGGACTCACTTCTTCTGGGTCACTACTGTTGCATTTATAAATGTAGCAGTTCTTGACTCAATAAATCTGAGGATATCTGTAGTTTTTTCATTTTTTCTCTAAAGCTACCATACTACCAGTTTGGCCAGTGCAAGACTGTTCCTTAAGGGTTAGTACACAATACACAAATTCAGATTACATACAGATACTTATTCCATTGTAAGCATTGTAAGAATTCTGGGTTAAAAAACAAATCACATAACAGGAAACATCTACCAGAAGGGCTCTACAATACACAGTTTTCAAAAGACTGTCTCTACAACACCCATGATTATATGCTGATTGCCACATAGCTCTGGGAAGCAATGACTTCTGAAGATCCCAACACATTTGTTTGGGCAAGCTGTAAATAAAATCAGGATGGGACATTGATGCAAAAGAAAAGCAGCCTAGAAGCCCTGTTTCCTTTAATGTAGTACCACAAGACTGCCCTGTAGTTCAGTTATCAGTAGCCACAGACTGAAATCAAAGCTAAATGTCCCTGCAGCCAGAGGGCCCAAGACTTGCAGCCATGGGCCAGAGTTCACCTTTATTCTTGCTGATATTTGAGACATTTCCACATTCTCCCACTGTATTTCACAAGCAGGAGTCACCGTAGCAGATGAAAAGGAGACCCCTGTATGAGTTTGCTGAGACAGTGTTCCTAAAGACCAAACAGCCTGGGAACAGCCAGTTCCTGGGATCAGTGCAGTGTTGAAGCAGGACCAGTACCTGATCCCCTCTTTCTAGGCCTGCTTATCATAGCATAGTCTCCTTCCCATTCCAGGCTTGTTGGAACCTCCCTGAAAAACTCAAAATGGATTATGCTGCAGCCATGTTGACAAGACTTATCTTTCCTTTAATCCAGCACAAAGTATTCTAAAAATGTCTAAGGCTTGTTAGCTCCATTTTACAGACTGTTTAAATACCAGAGCTTGAAGCAGCAACATGAAATCTACACTTAGCCTAAAACTCTAAGACTGTGGGAATGAAAGACTGTGATACTAAGATGAAAGAGCTGACACAGTGAAACTGATATTGATGGTAGATTTCAATAAGGAAGTGCAGAATCATATTCAGATAAGTTTTCTTACAGTCACTATAAAGAATTTGCCTTCCAACAGCCATTCTTCTGAATAAAAAGAGAAGAGCATCTATTACAATACAGGTGTTGAAAGCCATCTACCCAAAGCCTCAACAAAAGCATTAGAAATTTCAATAAATTTCAAAATTCCATTTTCCCCTGCCTTCTATCTGTGCACAGTTTCATGTGTTAGACAATACTCATTGTTTCTTGACATCTTCCTCAAGCATGTGTTTAAATAAAGTCAATTTTCATTTAATTCCTTGCTTGTCGTTTCTGAGCAGAAGTCCTTCTTATTGCTTTTATTTTATTTGTCTGCCTTATTTGTTTGCTGTAAAAATTGGAAATGACAAGTTAATGATAAAAAGGAATAAAGAATGTTTATGATCCATCTCAGGGGACAATATTTATTTCTGTGTTCAATTAGTTTAATGGTCTTACTGTTACTGTCACTGCACAAGACTCCTACATCTATAGGTAAGAACTTCATGCACGTAGCAGAAAATGAAAAAGTTCCTCACTTCATGTTCTTTGCTATTTTTGGAACCTGTAGAGGAATTTATTTGGCCAACTTCCTTCCTGTTCAAATGGCCAATTTATTGGCAGAGCCCCAGGCAATAAGATCTGTCTGCCTCATCCATTTTAAAACAACTGCAATGTAGACATCTCCATATGATCTAGTTTCCTAGAACTCTTCCATAACAAGTAGAAGAGCTACTGCTATATCTCATCTCAAGGTAAGCATCTGAAGTATATTGGATGCATCATGCACCTCACAGCTTCCTCTCTTTATAAAAATGATACAGGCAACTGTCTCAGGCACAGATATTCAAAATGACGTAAGTCAAATTCTTCCTTCAGATTGTTCCGTCGCAAGATCAAAATGGAGACTAATAATAATTCTTCCATCTGTGGATCATTAGATACATTTTAGCATGCAGATTCTGACTAATAGGCCTTTCAGAACTAAAATGTTTGGAGCAAGCAGGCCCCTGAAACTAAACTGAGCAAAAAGAGGACTCTCAGCTGCCGTAGGGAGGAGATTAGCAGGCTGCCCATCTCTGAAAGCAAGTCATAAAAGAGGCCAGGAGTTGTCTGGGCACAGAAGAAAACAATGAACCACCTAAAAACACTGCAGATTCCTTCAGGTAGATAAACTGAAGTAGTACAGGAAGAAGTACAGGAAGTTCTTATTTTACCGTTATGTGGTTGTCTTTCTGATGAGCAGGTGATATATGTACACACATTCCTCAAGGGAAAAGATTCCTCCTGAACTATAGGATTGGAGGAGCTCTGTGGGGAAAGGGAAGTTCAGTAGCTTCTATGTAGAGTGTGACCTCCAACTCAGCAGTTCCAGTTTTGCTGCCAAAGTTGAAACTGGGGAGGTTTATCAGGAGAGCTTCCAGGAAAATTAATGCCCAGTGTCACCGTCAGGCAGTTTGTGGGACCATCACTGGCACAGGTACAAGCACTATGCAAGGCCCTCAGTCAGGGAACCGATGAGCTCTGTTCAGGAAGCACTTTACAACAGCCTTGCCAAAAAGTCTAAGATACATACGTGTCTTCATCACTTGGCTCAGAAATTACTGTTTTCCCCACAAGTTCAGTTATGTGCACTCTTCTGTCAAATTACTTCCAAAATCCTACTATACAAATCTCATTTTTCAAACAGCATGGTCAGCATAAACAATGTCACCCTACAAACTATGATACATGGAAGACCTGCATGACAGAATCCTTATTTATAGACCACCTGCCATCTGAAACATACAATAAAATCTAAAAGGTCAAGGCAAAGTCTCTTCTACCATTACATTTGGTTTGCAATAGCCACTTAGTAAATAAAAGAGGACTTTTATCCAACAAAGACACTTGGAGAAATAGATCATTTTTCTAAGAGTTCCCTGAACACTACATGAAGAATTATCTAGCAATAATGAAAAAAATAAATCCCTCTTAGTACGTACCATTCTATCCTGGAACTTGAACACAAAGTCATTCAATACAGTTGGAAAAAAAATGCTGGAAGTAAATCTTCCCAAAACTTTAAGCAGCTTCTCAATCTCATGAAATCAACCAACAGGAGCAAATTCTCCATAATCCCAGCAGCACTGAGCACAGACTGCACACATAACTTCTCTGTACTAATTGCAATAAGCACTCCCTACAACAGACACCTGAGCAGCTCTGGCTGCTACCCTTGAACAAATGTAGGAGGTTTCACCCAGTGCACCAGATGATATCAGGCATATAGGTAACTGATAACAGGCAACTATTAGATACCAGCATGAACGGATATACCCAGGCTGTGCATGACAGAAATATCCATCTGTCAGTAAAAGGCATTTCTCAGGAAGCAGTCATTCCATCTCCATCTTTGTGGAGATATTTTCACCTCCACAAAGGAAACATAACAAGGAAAACCTCAGAACTCTTTATAACATATTATGATGTCTTCCCTCAGCATTGAATTCTCCATATTCCACAGACTATACACTACATGTGTCATTCCCCTAAGTGATAATTATCTATTCAACTTTCTCAGCTTCTCTTTTTCTTGTTTTTCATCTCTGTTTTTTTCCCCATTCAGTTCATTTTACCCTCCAAATACTCATTCTGCTTCTTATGTAACAATACCAATTCTTACAGAGATGGTTTAGCTGATGCATTACTAAGTAAATTCTGAATAATTGTTCTTAACGTGTATTTTGTTTTGAAAAGTGCTACCACTATTTTGAGACCTGGAAGACACTTTGGGCTCATGTCCAAGGTAATTTTTCTTCCTCAAGAATATTAGAGAGTCTACTAAAGAACACTGACTGTGCCTACAAAAGCCTGTCCTGTTTATGGAGCCTTAGAAAGTCCTGTCAAAGGGTGAAATATTCTCATGGTTAGTTTTCAATAATAGTTAAATTTCCTATTCCTATTTTAATTTCCCAAATGCTTTTCATAATATAAATTTTATGAAGTTATAATTTGTTCTTGCTTATGCTGTGTAAGGTATTCATGATGAAGTAGCAAAGAGACTACATAGAAATAGTATTGTATTGTACCACTTGCAGATGGTATTAAGTTATTCAATAATAAAGATGGGAAATTATTATGAAGAAGAATTTGATTCTGAATAACTGGGCAATAAAACTGTATATGAAATTCAATGTAGACAAACAATAATTTATGCTCACTTGTAGAAATATCACAGATTCTTCATGGAATCCTGGCTCTGATCTGATGCAATCGTGAGGCTGGAATATATATTTGGGTTGAGAAATATTATTCAATAGTTGTCAAGATAGGAAAATAAATATTAGGAACGATTAAGAAAGTAATAGAGAACAGAACAGAAAACAGAAAGCGTTATTAGGCTGTGGTGTAAACCCATGGTGCACCACTTTCTGAGATACTGTGTGGGATTCATGTCTCTCCTAAAAAATGTGCATGGAATCTGAAAGGAAAAACAAAGTGGTGTGAACACATAAGGATTTGGAAGCGATTCTGTATAAGGAGTTAATAACCTGATTAACTTCTGACCAAAGGGATGACAAAGACAAGAATGGTATGTCTATAAAGCCTTGTGTGACGTGGAAAAGGCAAGCAGTCAAAAGCTCACTCTATCTGCTGGTATAAGAACCAGGAACAGCAGATCTGCCTTACAACACAAGCCAAAGGGAAGAGCTTTTCTTTGCAAGCAATGCACAGCTGAGCTGTGAAACTCCTTCCCTGAAGAAACAGAAGGTAAAAAATATTGACATTTTCTCTATAAAGGATGGTAGAAAAATCCATTGACAGATATGGAAAACAGAAATTGCCTCCATTCCAGTAACCCCAGTGTCACTGCAGGCTGAGTGTCAGGAGAAAAATTTGGGGAAGCCTGCTGACAGAAACAGGGTATTGATCTCAATGAACCTTCTACGTGAATCCATGAGGACACTCAATAGCTTTTTCTGGATCTCAATCACTAAAAAGTTCTTAAGGAAAGTCCCTGCTGTCCCAGAATTGATAGGAGTTGGATGATTTCTTTATCAGAACTGACTCAGAACAACTATCCTCTGGACAAGTTGCTTGCCAAGGTGACCTTTTTTAAAGATGCAGTCCCCTTTGATGGAAAATGTTCCAGATTATCCAGAATGATCATATTCCTCGCTGGTGAAGCCCTTAAATGGACAGCCTTTGGGCTGACAGTTTTATACTGCCTGACTCTAAATCTCCAGCAGTCTGAATCTCTGACGAGTTTTAGCGCAAAAAGTTTTTGAAAAAAGAGATAGCAGAGTAGTGGTGCCTTCTAGCAAAATACATATACACAAACAGATGAAGCACGTTTAAAGAGTTTCCAACAAAATAACACTAGCCTAGGCATGCCTAACACATTTAAAAATTATGCATGAGCTACAGGGAGGCCATGTCATCTTGCTGTTCAGAATGTTTGCCATGTCTTAAAAAGACAAAATATCCCATGTGCATTTTAATTGATTAAACAGTCCATAATAGCTTCAAATTTAAATTCTCAACTTTCATTAATTCATGGAATTATTAATGCTACTCACAGGCTTAAAAATATTATTCTACCAAAAAATCCCCAGACTTATGAGCTCATCTAAATTAAAACACACTGTTTGCATTATTCATGTTGAAAACTTCATTTTATTTCAGTGGGATTATTCATTACAGGAAAGATTGTGAGTATAATCACTGGACTCCAACTGGAGTTACTGTTGCCCAGTCTGAGCCTATTCCTGTCCATCTGCTTACCCACTCATGGCTCTTTACTTGCTAATATTGTCAGATATCTGGTGAAAGATATCATACTTAAAAAAAGAAAGAAAAAGGTATGATTATAGTTAAAATCAATTTTCATTTGTTTGTTGTCTTCTGAAAATGTTAGGCATCCTGGTAGCACACATGCAGAGTATCAAGGTTGGAATTATTTTCTTTAAGAGTGCACTCAACAAGTCTCTAATTTATGTAATCTAAATCTCTGTCTCCCTGTGACTATGATTTAAGCAAGCCTTCTTTCTTTAGGTGTCCTATAACATCCAGTGTCTCCACCTCTTTGCCTCTTTTCTCCTTAAATAATGTTTCACTTTCTCAGGAGGTTGTCAGTGACAAGGTAGCAGAAGCAGAAAAACATTGTCATGTTAGAGAACAAAGATATAAATTCTGCAGTGTTGCATAGTTAGATTTTTTCCGAGACTGTCTCAATGATGATCTGTAGTACTCCTTAACCCAGGGAAAAATACAGCTCCTATGTACTTCCACCCATCCTGGCTGCCCCACGTTAGACCACGTTGGGTTCTTGGTCAGTATGCTCTGAACATGTCCTTTAGCACTGAGGCTGCACACTTGAGATGCTGAGAATCAGGTCCCCAACACTCATCAGTAATTCCACTTCAGCCATCTCTTTTCAGTTCATGGCAGGGTTCACCTTTTATTTCCTGGCCTCTGATCTAGCTAATTACCAAAAACTAGCTAATTACCAAAGCAGCAGGAAGCTGGCATGATTGACAGATAACACCCCATGAGTGAATAAAAAGCTGCATTTTGAAAGGATAAAACAATAAAGATGTTTCAACAAGAAGATAAACAGCAGGCTTCCAGCAGGGAGTGTTAAAATATTCCCAGAACACCACACCAGAATGGGTTTTTGTCATCTGGCTTCACCAGAAGTGACAATCTCACCTCAGGGTATTTGATTGACTCTAGCTCATACATTCAACTTGTGAAGCAACTGATATTCTGAGAACACCACAGGGGGAAGAGGACACATAGCAGATTACTTCCAGAACTGCTTGCAAAAATACTTGTAAGTTTTCTGGAGGCAGTTGGAGAAAGGAGACATGGAGCAGAATTAAGCGCTCAGTGCACTTTCTCTTTGTAGCTCCTTGAATGTTGCTAAGGAATAAATCTAAGCTAACTAACACAGCCAAACAGCAAACACTCTCATAATTTAACCTGTATACAGAAATAAAGCATTGTTATTTCTGCATATAGAAGCATTATATTCATTAAGTACAGTTTTTGTGTAGTAATTTAAAGCAAGTTTAGTAATTTTAATAAAAGGTTTTATTTGTCTGGAACACTGATTTTAGGAGGAGTTTCTTCGTGGTGATTTTATTGCTACTTATCTCTTGTAACAGGCAAAATAAACTGAGTTTACTAATTCAAGATGCAAAGTCATCACAAGTTACGTGCTGCCACTCCATTCAAAGCTGTATTTACAGAACTGTTCTATTCCTCCTTAGTTATATGACAAAGAGTAACTTTCAAATAAATTATTAAATCCAAAACCAAGTTCTACTATTATAGTCAGTTTATTTATCAAACATTCTATCCTTAGTTATCTGCTGTGCCATAATGCCTGTAAAAACATGGGTCCCTTCCAGTTCCAATTCCAAATATACTCTGACTGTATGAAAAGTTTTCTGTGATATTTTGTGAATGGAAATTAATAAAGAAAGAAGTTTCTATATTTGTTTGTCTTGATAAACTTAAATCATTATTTGGTCTGACATTAAATTTATCTGCTACATTATAATGAATATTTTGTGGCTTGCAGTACAGTTTTCTCTGTCAAACTGTAATAGTTTCAGACAATCTATCTTGGTTAATTTTATTATATTAACTATATTTATCATATAATCACAGCCTATTAGAATCATGCAGTGGGCTAATGTTCATATTAAATCACAGCACAGACTCCATTTTGGAAGATTATTTTCTGATTTTTAAAATGTGTTACAGGAAAACCAAAGATCTGAAAATATAGGACCAAATACAGCTCTGGGGAAATAAACACTCTTTAGAAACCTGGTGGTTTATTCAGGGCAATATTATTATTTTTTTTAACTTGAATCTCTGTGAATACACAGAATTATTTTGATGATTCACAAAAGGATTGTCAGTAGTACTTCAAACAAAAATGAGAAACATTAAATTGAAGCAAAAAAAAATTATAGGAAAGAGGAAATATCTTCTGAAAGTAATCAAAAATGTTATGTTGGTATAGAGCTATACTTTATAACTGTGTACACAGGACTGAGGAAAAAACTCAAATAGATTTCTTCATGTTTTTGGTAATTCTGGAAAAAATAATTATACGTTGCTGCAATATCACAAAGCCCATTTGCTATTAAATGTAGATTTCCTGTTTTGAGGATGACCCAAGTGCAAATATTTGCTTTTTCGAGTGCTTTAAAACGTTAAGTCACGTTGGTTGAACATATAAATACAGAAATAATTTTGCTTAAGCACTTTGTCTTTCTGAAGAGAGAAGAAATATAGTGGATTCATCACTTCATCCAGCCTTAAGAGCAGGTCAAATCCAAAACTGTGTTTGATGAGAAGTCTCGGTGTTTATTTCATGTTCTCTGTATGGTGTCAGCATACCCAAGAGGAGTGAAAAAAACACACTACATGTATCATATTTGACTTTGAAATTGGAGTAATAATCTACTTGTTAAGAGCTAAATAATATTCTTTGTCCAAAGTATCAGGCTACTAAATCCTAAGCAGTCCTCATGCTGGTTCCTAGGTCTCCTGCCCAACCTTTAGTCAAAAGCCTTGGCTGAAGTATTTTGTATAGCAAATTGCCCCTTTCCACTAACAAGAGAAAAATGCCAGAAAATGGCTTCACATATTACCTGAGCACAAAATACATATTTTTAATAGATATCAAGTGCAAGGATGAGGAACCTCTCAAAAGAAGCTCACTTGGATAAGAAGGAAATCTTTAATCGGAGTTCCTGCTACTGCATCAGCTGTAACACCTTAATGTTGCCATCCAGACAGTGCTAAAGCAGACATCAAAGAGAACCAAACTAAAAACAGAAGAATAAAATGAGAAAAAGTAGAGGCTGAAGTAGGAGTATGCATCTGATCCATACTGCTATATGCCAACTGGACCCACCAGCGTTTCTAAAAATGATGAAGTTTGTATGTCAATGTCATTTTCAATGCAAACACAAGCAGGCTAAGATTTTGTTCCCATTTCCCAATATTTTCCTTTCAAACAAACAAAATTCAGGTACATCCTTTTTCAGACTTTGAATAAAATACCTGTAAATATTATGTGCCTAGATTCATGTAGTGTCTTGGATTAAAGAAGTATTATTTTATTTGTAAATAGTGAACCATGAAATCACAACTTAAAAGATATATTGTTTTTTAAAATTGCAGAATACTTAACATTTA
Source organism: Nicator chloris (assembly GCA_013400495.1). Classification (NCBI taxonomy): domain Eukaryota; kingdom Metazoa; phylum Chordata; class Aves; order Passeriformes; family Pycnonotidae; genus Nicator; species Nicator chloris. The sequence goes on along the minus strand of WAAE01034663.1, from coordinate 18,759 downwards.
GAGTAAGGTGAACAAACAAATTTACCCTGCCTGTAGTAAAACACAATACAATTTTTCACTGTTTTGTTCCTCTACCTAGTCACAGATCACTGTCAGTGAGTTAGAATAAAATATGAAACAACAAATTAAATCAACTCAATTATTCCCCCTCTGTCCAAAAAAACCCCAGTTAAACTAATCTATGTTCATATAATTATGCCATTCAATTTTATGACCTTGTCTTACATTAGTTCCAAGAGTCCAAAGGAGATTTTGGAAGTCCTAAATAAGATTTAGCATGTAATACAAGACTTTCTCTTTAAAAGTAGGAGTCCTTACTTCACCTTGCAAGCGTGAAGTTTGGACACAAAAAACTCACAACGGTCATTAGAACATAAATAATTTTCTTTGTTTTCCAGTAAAGCTCACATTAGCTCTGTTCAAGGCTTCATCAACATGTCTGTTCATTTCTTCCTAGCACAAAGACTTCTGAAAGTAGTATACCAATAGTATTTGCAAGAGTATGTACAGCAGAAAAAAATATATGAATCATTATAACTTCTTAATAACAGGCTTGAAAACCATGACCACAATTATAGTTCTCCATAATACATTCTTTAGAATTCACAGATTTACTCTTCCATCTTTCAGCTCTCTTTTAATAGCTGCTAACAGCCTATTATTCCAAAGCCTTGTGCCAATTCTACATCTATAAATCACAAACCCAACCAAGACTCACTAGGTCATTGGAAATAGTCTACATGACACAGGAAGCTAAGTGTAGCGTTAGTTCTTTGAGAAGGTCTTACTGCAATCACAAAGACTTCAGCTGCATCTTGTGATGCCTCCTGCCAGATTAAAGATAACAAAGTCAATCATCAAGGGCAGGCAACAGAATTTTATTACTCCAGTCCCATCCTTCTCTTTACAAACTACTTGCAGAAGAAGGTCAGAGAAGAAAATGGAAACTCACATATAAACAACAGGTCTCTGCTGTGATGTTGCGTTAGAGCAAAAACAGTTTTGTATTTCTACTGTGACAAGTTTTGCACTCTCTGCCACTACTGTTTTTTCAACAATTAAAAATTATGAATTCAAAAGTTCTCTCTCACTGTCTGGAAAGCTGTACTGCAGTCCCATTTTAAAATAAATTTTAAAACTCCCAATGCTGCAGCTGGCCTATTCATGATGGTTTAATATCAATAATGGTAACATAATCAGTGGAAATTATTGGTACCATTTAAACATTTCACTTCTCTTTAGAATTTTTTTCAAGACTGTTGAGTATGGAACCCAAAAAAAAGATAATTCCTTAAGGAATACTGCTTCATTGAACACATTTCTATATTAAAGGCTTCTAAGGAGGTTTAGCAGCCTATCTTCAATTTAAGGCATAAGAACTTGGAACTCTATATTTATGAAGTATCACTGCCAGAGAAGCTAGGATCACATTAAGTGGAGTTTCTTACCTCACAATTAATTTAAAAACTCCTTCATTCATTAAGCCTTCATGTCAAAGGGATAGTAGAAAACCATATTAAGTATTAATTAGAGTGTAAAAAATATTAAATTCCTTCAGTTTGGTCTGGACCAGTAACTAGAGAGCTATCCAGAAGAAGACATTAATGGGAAAGTATAGCTTCAGCTTCAGTGGTTACAGAACTATGAAATACAGCTTATCCTCTGTAGCACAGGTATTTCTGACTCAAAAGCAGAAAGTTTATAAAAAGTGCATGTAGAAAAGATCTCCTTTCAGAAAAAAAAAGCATGTTGGTTCTACAATGTTCGCGTTAGCAATTCACTGGTTCTAAGGGATGTTTGTGAGAAGTTCTGAAACTAAGCCTAATAAAATACTTTTAATTTAAATCTTTCTTTGTTCCCAAATTCACAATATTGCATTTCCATAAGGCTGTCATGAGAGAATGACAGTGAATGAAAAGTTGAGTAAGTTGAGTAAATTAAAAACTGACTGGTAAATAAAAACAAAATACATTTCCTAAGTATTAAAGGAATCATCATCTACCCACGTGTATACATTTAGCAGTGTATTCATAAAAGTATTCACTAGTTTTTGAATGAGAGCACTTGCATAAGAGTTTATTGTGCAATGTTTAATTTGAATTTAATTGAAATTTTTTCAGGGAAAATTGCAGAAAATACAGTATTTACTGCTACACTTTGGGGCAGGTGAACCCTTCAGAAAAGAAGGGGAGTATACATTTTGCCCAGAGACATCCACTAACAGAAGTTTTTAGAGTGCAGTGAGAAATGAGATCTTCCCAGGGGTGTAGTTTACAGATTGCAATAGATATAGGTTGCTTCAAAGGAACAAGGACCAGGCACACCATGAGACCTCCAAAGGGGTGGAAGGATGGAATTCCTGCAGAGAGACAGACTGTGCTCTGCTGCCACCTAGAAAGACACTTGTTTTAGAGTTTTAAAACCAATCCAGGACATAGAATATTTCCTGCAAAGGCAATACAGACAGAGATTTGTCCATGATGCCCAGTTTTTTTGTCTTCTTCAGGTGACTTTGTGCTTTCTGTCTTTTAGAAAATCCCATGATCTGTTGCTGAATAATCCCTGGGTTTTAAAACCTCTTTAGTGTTTTGATGTGCTCACAATAAGGGATGAGTTTAGAGAACTTAGCTTGAAGTGCTGTCACAAAACCACTCAACACAAAGCTCACACTATTTTTCTGAAACTCTTCCCTCAAACACGTCATTTATTGTCTGTGGGATCACATGATTATCAGCCAGTGGCCATTTAGACCTCTAGCTCTCCGCCTTGTCCTTCCCCCAAAGTTTACGATGAATTATACAGTTAGAAAGCCAAGAGAATATTTCAACCACATCTAAGAAATGAAAAGCACTTGCAACATCACTATAACAAACTCAATAATTCTCTTACAAAAGGCAAAATCTTTGAAGAGCTAAGGTACCCTGGGGAAGTGCTGGAGAGATCAGAGGCAGCTGGTGTGTCCTGGGTTAACTGCTAAGTGACAGCTCTGCAGCTGCATTTCTGAGAATAGAAAAAGAAAGTCCATAAGTGATCTGTAGGGGAAAAAAAAAAAAAGAAAAAAGAAAAAAGGACAAAATCCTGCTTGAACTCAAAGTTATGGGTTACACATTTGAAAGGAAAACTTCCCACACCTGCTGGCAATTATTGTTACATAAGCTAAGGAACACCTCTGCATAGTTAAAAGACATATTTATTATTTGATGGTACTGAGTAACAGGATTTAGCTTTGAAGTAAAATCTACCCTTCCTCCGTTCCCTGATCCTCAGTCTGGGTGATGCCACAGCCTACAGCTCCTAAAATGGCCAGGATCAGGATGAAAAGTCTTCCAGCCTGTTCCTGTGTCCCTTTGGGACCTGAGAAGACCAACAGCTCCTACAAAACGCCACGTCAGCAGAGAAAGACTTCTCAGGTCAGAAGCACAGGGTGCACTACTGCCTGCACACAGTGGAGGCAAGGACACACACTTGGTGGGGCTCACAGCAGTCCCAGGAAGGGCCCATGACGGGCACAGCCTGCCCTGGCAATGCCACAGCACGGCCAACAATCTGCCCCTGTGCTCCTGCCCCCGTGTTTCTCCTCCCCACTACAGCTCCTGCCCCCTCTCCAGGGCTCCGCTGCTGCAAGGGTGGAGTCACAACTCAGGACAGATGGCTCCAGTACAGAGTTGCACTCAACAAGCCTTAAGAAAGCTCAGAAATTCTTGCTGAACCATTTTTAAGCCTTTTTCTTTTTTTTTTTGTTAAATGCTGATTACTTTCAGGTGCTGATTGTTTATTTGAATTCATAAATGTAAGAATTATTATTAAAAAGTGGGCATGTCATCCCAGCTCTTAGTTTTTTATCATTTCTCATCAAGAAAAGAAAACAAAAACGCAAAGAAGGAAAATGGTGACTATTAAGAAAAACCTAACTGCTAAGTGGTAGAAAAGCCTACCATTTTGAGAATAAAATTATTAGGCAAACAGCGTTCATGAGTTCACACTGACACAAATTCAAAAGATAATGCATGCATTTATTTGGCACCCAGCAGTAAGAAGCTAACAGGGACAGACACATAGCAAAGATCAATTTATGGATAATCTCATTACAAAGTGTCCTTCAAAAAGAGAAAATGAAATTTCATTTCTGTATTAATCTAATTAAGGCAGATAGTACAGAGAAATCTGGTTTTCTTAGAAAACCAGAAATCATGTAACAGGCAGATTTTTGCATTTTTAAATCTCCTGTGTGCTAGGGAGGAGAAGAAGGGTGGGTACTTAAGGAAGGGCCAGGGTGATCATGACTTCCTATTGTGAATATTGAAGCAAAAGCAGCAGTTTTCTCTACTGACAATCCCACAACCAGCAACTACCAAACTAACATTATGAATGCTTATAACAAACTTGGTTTAACAGGATCTCATAAGTTCTGCCATTATCTCAACCTTTCTTGCCTCATGTTGGATGCTAAAAAGGACAGTTTTGGTTTAAGCCAACAGGAAGATAAACATGACACAGCCTCTCGCTTGCTCAGCCTTCTTCCCACCGCTTCCACTTGCCCCTCCAGGAGAATGGGAGAGAGAACTGGGGCAAAAAGTAAAATTTGTGGTTTGAGATAAAGATAATTTAGAAGGAGAGAAAAGGAAGAGGGAAAAGAATACCAATAACAATAGCAATCATACAAAGAGAATATACAAAACAAGTGATATACTATGGAATTGGTCACCACTCACCCACTGGTGCCAAGCCAGTGACAAGCAGCAGCCAGCCAGCTTTCCCACTAGTTTATGAACTGGGCATGTGGCATGGAATATTCCTTTCTCCCGTTTGGGTCAGCTATCCTGACGGTTCCAACTTTTAGCTTCTTGTGCTCTCCAGCCTCCTCACTAGCAAAGTGGTGTGAGAAGCTGAGAAGTCCTTGATTTTGTTACAGCATTATGTAGCAACAATTAAAACACAAGTGTGTTATCAACGCTATTCTCATCTTGAAGGCAAAGCACAGCATTTTATCAGCTACGAGGAATAAATTTATACCAGACAAAACCAGGATGTTACTGCAATTAAGGACTTCCATTTATCCATGATTACTGAAAACAAAAAGGTTAATATAATTCAGTTAAAGAATTATCTGTGTAACAGTGTTCTGTCTCCTGAAACATTTACCTTTGTATGGCATGTATGGCCATAACTATAATCTTAATTTCAACCAAGATTGCTATTTGACAATTAACTCTCATGTCCTTTCAAGATGAGAATCTCAAGAAAATTAACATTTGGTGGGGAAATCAAAAGTATCCTTTACTCAAGGTGTTTTCTAAGCCTTAGCTGATGGTGTCCATGTTCCCTGTCTGTCTCCTCAGGAAACCACAATACCAACCCGGATAGAAGCCCTCAGGTGCAACTGCTGCTGCTAACATATATACCAAGTAGCTTTCATCTCTAAGTATCACAAAATGCTTTACATATTTTTTTGTGCAAAGATTCTTTCATTCAGCAAGAAAATGCTGCTCTTTTGGAAGTAGGATATGATATTTTGTTCTGTTAGTACTATAGACAAAAATTGAGAAAGGATCTTCATAAAAGCTAATTACAAAAATGCTTAATTTTTAGTAATCTAACTAAAGTGAATATTTCATCAATAGCACCGAGGCAAAATTTTTAGCAGGCTCAAGGAAGAATGAAAATAATTTCTGTTAGCAGTCACGTTTGCCTTAATGGATTCATTTGATGTTGGTCATATTCAGGCTGAGATTGCAGTCCAAGTGGGTGTGCCCATAAGCATTAGATGCTAAAAATCTTGCAAAGTGTAATACCACAATGTCCTCTACAGAAATCATACAGTCATCATGCTCTCTAGTTAGCCAAAGGTCAGCTCTACAGAGAACAAGGTGTGTGGGTTTTGGGTTTGGGTTTTCTTTAATGGTGTATTTCACACATTGGAAAATACTGATCCATCAGAAATAGAGCAACAGTTAATAATTGCACAGCTTAGGGTTTAGATCATTCACCCAACTCAAAATTGAACTAGATCAGAGCTTCTGCTTTAGTTAATGATATATTGAATATTAAAAAAGAAAAATTAAAAGCTCCAAAAATAAAACTAGGAAATCATAGAAGACACAAGAAAGTAAGCAGCCTCGGCTGCCCAATGCTGACATGACTGAGTCTTCTCCATGAGACAAATATCTAGATCTCAGACTAAAGGTCAAATCTAACAAAACAGGAATCCAAGCCAGCAGATCACATTCCAACTGAGACTTCTCTTCTGAAGCTCATCAGGTCTTCTGCACTGGCTCACTCATTTTTGCAGTCCTTGCCAGGTTTTGGTAGCTTACTCCACACGGGAAAAATCCTTGAAACTTCAGTAAAGTTACATAAAATGGTAAAAATTTTTCCTTTTGCAGCACTGGTTCCAAACATGTACTTATAATCCCGTCAGGAATTAGTAAACCTTAAAATGGATTAGGTGAATCATATTTTACGCTATCTGGTATCAAGACGTTTTTGGCAGTATTCCTATAAGAGTAGTTTGATATATTTTCTCCACTAAAAGGGAGAAACCCTCCATATCAATATACTTCCCACTCACAAATCATATAAATTTATTTTCCATCAGAGAATGTATCACTGGAGATTGAAAAATTAAATTTAATTCTACTTTCCTCATGAAAAGGACCAAAAGGTGCTTTAGCATGTCCCTTGGTTACTTAAAAATTTATTAGTTTTGAGAGGGAATGTTTATCAGAATTAATCTTTAAGTTGTCAAAGATCAAAATGTCAAAAAAAATCACATAAAGTCCCTAAAAGTTTAAGCTTTGGTTTTGGATTGTTGCTATATCTCTGAGCAGATGCTTAAAACTGCTGACTCATTGTTTTCACATCAGATATACCTATTTCTTCAGAAAAGTCCTAAAAACATACAGAAAGGAATGGCTTCATTGAGCTATTTTTACTAAAACAACAGTTCCTGTGATTCTCAAAAGCACAAAATTCTGGATGATTTACTTGAACTTCAGTTTTATTCAATGAAGCTATTAATACAGAGGTTGATTAATATGAAAGGGTTTATCAAAATGGTAGTTCAGTGCAATTCCAGTGTTGGAAAAAAATTGGGTTGTGTTTGATGATTTGACAGCTGACAAAAGAAGGAGCAAAAAGATTGTTATGTTTAATTTGGTAAAGCTATTAATCTCTTTAAACTTGTACAATATAATGGTTTGTTATATTTTTCCTTTCCAAATGGTCTATATCATAATAATTTGGTCACCACTAACCTGTTTCTAACTACAACCTTGACAAGGGTAATAAGTCACTTACCAATTTAAATCCAGTCATTCTCTAATACGCTCTTTTTTTAGAGACTAACATTTACTTGAAAGAAATATATCTTTACTGTCACAAAATAGTTTCCTGCTTCTGATCATGAACTTGCTGAGCCTGTGGGAATAGACACTAAAATAGACACAAAAGACAAAATTCTTGATAAAATTCTCCCCTCATTTTTTAAAAAAAATCATTGTTATTCCAATGTATGTGAGAGATTTGCTTTTGTAATTTTTATTTTTTCATGGTAGATTCTTAAACTAAAAGATGAGAGGATGAACTGGCCTTATTCAGCAGTGCTTGAGAGATTCCTTTTGTAAAATCTTTCCTTCTCTCCCATCTTTCCAGAAACATTCTCATTATATCCACTTTCAATCTGATTCCTCAGAAAAGATTCTACATTGTTTCTGAGACAAGTCTTGAAAACCTCCAGGGATGGAGATTCTACCACACTTCTCTGTGTGCTCTTGGAACAAATGTCCAATCTCAGTTATTCAACTTGCAGCTGGCGGGTTTTGTCTTTTACATTGCCTGCCACAACCAAGAAGAGCGTGTTTAAAAGCCCCCTTCAAGCAGTTTTAGGCTTCTGTGAGTTTACCATTTAACCTCTTATTTTCCAAACTAAACAAGCCCAGCTCTGTTAACCACTCCTCACAACTTTTGTGCACTGGGCCTGGACAGTCCTGTCCTCTGCTGGACCCTCTGCAGCTTGCTGACCTCCTCTTGAAAGGGGTTGTCACATCCCAAACCCTCCCATCTGCTGCAGAGTGCAGCAGGTGACTTGCTCAGAAGGGGCTAAAGGAAACCTTTTAAATGTGCCTGACACTACACGCTCACTCACTGCTTTCTGAAGGAATGCAGTTTTGGGAGTTAGGTAGAACAGATTTCAGGATGTGACAGAGGCAAAATGAAATATATATACAACATACACAGGGAAAACAGAGAAGATGATAATAAAAAAGGGGTAAAAGACAATCACTGTGCCTATAAGAACAGGAACAAAGGAAGAAAAAAATAGCCAGGATTTTTTCCAGTGTACCACTGATTAACCCCAAAAAGTTCCTTTCCTTTTGGCAGAGTGAAAGCACTGCTTTTTGAGGAGCCATTTGTTACATTTCATGACTGTAGTCTCAGCAATCTTATTTTCTTCCCCTGCATAATTCGGATTAGTAAACAAGATTTTTTTAAAGCACCACATGTCTGTGTTTTCTGCTACCTCCTTTCTGCATGACCAGGTAACTGATACCGAGTCAGCACAAACTCAGTGCCACACCTGGAACTCTCATTTAGTATTTGGTGTGAACACACCCAGCCCATGAGTGCTGCTGCTGGGCCTTCAGGTGCCACTGCTTCTTGCCTTTGTGCTCCTACCTGAGAACCAAAAAATCACCAAAGGCCCATCACTGGGTTTCATTGTTCTGCAGTAACAGGCTAGGTGCCATCATGGCTGATATTTGACATTCCCAACAGTCAGCGGGAGGCTTCCTGAAGTCCTGCAGTATGTTGAGAAATGCCTAATGCTGTTGACATGAAACTTTCCTTGGAAATTGTAGTCTGGATAAAGACAGGCACAAATGCAAATTGGAGATGGCAAGAAAACTAAATTTCCCAGAAAGTTAAATAAAGTGAGTAATAAAAACATATCCTAAAAAATTTAGTTGCAAATAAATTATAGTACGTGAAAGATACTTCTAATGTAGTTCTTTATAGGTCTCATTATAACAAAACATTAGCAGAAATCACCACTTCTGTGTGTGAAAGGCACGTTAAAATGCTTCCACTTGTCAATTTTTATACCAACTATATAGGTATGGAAAAGAGACACTGTATCATAAAATCATCCTTCTCGGCTTTTCAAATGCATTTTTACCCAAAAGCTTTTTTTCTTCTTTAACACCTCCAGATTATTCAGCTTTATGATATCAGAGAATTGTGTAATTGTGCTCTGTGCAGCACACACCTGATTCAAATGCTGGGAAGATGTGAATGTCTTTCATTCAAGACTGAGAAAAAACCGTTTTCATACAAGTACATAGAAATAATTCAAGTAATGAAATGAAAGAATGTTTCTGTGAGAGTTTGCCCATAGTACCATTATACATACCTGTGCTTTATTGCTCTAGAAACAGTTTGGAGAGGAAAAGGTAGCAAAAGTAATGACAGAAATGGCAGGAAAACCAGAGTAACTGCAAAGAATTTGTCTGTCTTACAACTCCTAGTGCTGAGTCAGTTTTCTCTGACTATGGCTTTGTTTCTTTTTGATGCAAGGTCTAAAAGAGTATTATATTAACAACTCCTTATCAAAGGGTTGTTTGCCTCTTATAAACACAGAAAGAACACTTAGATTCTACTCAGCTTTGCTGTCACTAACTTCTTCCCAGGTAGAAAACTGGCATGAAAACTGGACAAGCACCCAGCTGCTTAAATTCAAGCAGCAGTGACACTCTCACAGGCTGTACAGCAGCTGCAGATAAGTTGGCCTTCCCCTGCTGAAACCTTGAACACCATGGCTGCCTTGTGGCCTTGCTCTCACTAATCTTGAAATTGTGATTAGAAACATGAGACAGCTTTATAAATGCTCCATAGGAAGAATAGAGACCCTCTGAGGAGGAGGAGGTGCCCTTTGTAGCAAAGAGCAGCTGGAACAGATGAAGCTGTGGCTGGGGACAGGTGATGAGGGCTCTTACTGGAATGTCAGCAAACTAGGAAATGAGAGGAATGTCCTAGTGCTGAATTGGGTAGAAGCACTGGTGACAAGGGGCAAGGAAAGCACTGAAGTACTGAATGTCTTCTTCATCTCTTCATTATTTTTTGGCTAGAATTGTCCTCAGGGATACCAGGACTCTCCAACCCATGAGAAAGTTTGGAGAAATGTAGATATACCCTCAGCAGAGCAGGATAAACTCAGGAAACCTTTGAATGAACTGGACATGCACAAGTCCATGGAACCTGACAGGATGCATCCTTGAGTATTAAGGGAGTTGGCATTGTGAGGCCACTCACTATCATACCTGAAAGGTTGTGGGAATGGGGAAAGTTTCATGGGTATTGAAAAAAATCAACATCACTCCTGTCTTCAAGAACAAGAAGGGAGATGAGGAGAGCTGCAGTCCCACCAGTCTCACTGTATTCCCTGGGTGGCATGATACATCAGAACCTCCTGGAACCCATTCCCAACCATGTTAAGCAAAAGTCAGTAACTGGGATTGGTCAGCCTGTGTTTGTGAAGGTGAAATGCCTGACCAACTACTCCTCTATGATGAGGTGACTGTCTCAGTGGACAAGGGGAAACCAGTGGAAGTTGTTTATCTTGACCTCAGAAAGATTTTTGATACCATCTCTCATGACACTCGTAACAAATTCTTCCTTTTCTCCAGATGTCTTCTCACTCTCTCAAAGATATGTGTATGTTGTTGTGCTAAGATTTTATCCATAATTTGTAGAAATGTGTAGAAATTATTTATCAAAGTGATTTTGCCTATTTTGTTTAGTTCCTCCCTTGCCCTCATATTCATCTATGAGCATATTTTAAATGGACATTGACAGATGGGGTAGACTATGCATTTACTTTGTCCACAGCTTCTGTGTGACTTTTAGCTTGTATTTATAGTTGCTGCACTACATCAGAAGATCTGAGAGTTGGGCTGGCATAACAGACTTGACAGCAGAAGGATAATCAAGAAAACAGATACTTTTCAACAGACACTAGAGTACTATGAGCTTGCCAATAAAATCCAAAGTCAGAGCAAGGCTGACATATCATACAGAATTACTGATACTGAAACATCAATAAGGCAGCAGCAAGTTCATAAGAAAAACCCCAGACTTTTTAAATTAATATCTGATATGTGCCTAATATGCTTTTATCTGTAAAATAAAAGCTGCATTAATTTCCAAAATAAAGGAAGTCTTTTGTGTTCAAACATTACAGTTCTTTGCCTTGTATTATAGAAGCTGACTTGTGCTCAGTCACATCAGAGATGTTGTGCTCATATAACGATCCCACAGGCCACATTATGCAGATTACTTTGTTACCCTTAACACCCTGACTGAACCATCACAGAAAATCTCAGAACACTTTTTTGCATTTGGAAGCTCCTGAAAGTGGGTGGCATTATAATCAATGGAGTGAAAAATATAGAGGAAGCATAGAAAAATTGGAAAGTTTTAAGAGGCTAGTGCTTTTAAGATAGTAGAAAATAGTCTAGTTCTTGTCAGCTTCATCTTAAAAGTCGTAAGGAGATCAGTGGTGTGGACAAATAAAGTCCTATGTAAACAATTCCCCAAAATAAGTGGGCTATGGAAAATCTCCTTGGAGTTTTTCAAGATTCATCTGGACAAAGCCATGACTGGCCATGGCCCTGATGTAAGAAATTGGATGAGGTGCTTCCAGTGGTACCTTCTAGCCGTGCAACATCTGTGATTCCATGAAATATGCCTGACCACTGTAAGCCATTGGCACTATCTAGGAAAAAATAAAAAGAGAAGTGGCAGTGACTGGAAGGAACACAAAGGTGGGAATGGGCTTCAAAATACTCCAAACATATCTCTTTGTTTTCCTAACTGTTTTCCTACAGCTCAAACTTCCTGTCTTATCAAATCAGAGAGAAGAATGCCTGCCATTAGTGAGTGCTTTACATAACTTCATTACCAAATCCAACAGAAACAAGGTCATTTTACTTTGATGAACAGAGCGGTCTATAACCTGTTGTCCAGTTGTTCATGCTTTGGTTAAAGGAAAAGAAAAACATGCAATTTGATGCATTTTGGTGATTCTGAATAGCCAAGTCTTTAGACTTTAATTTCTTGTGTTCCAGACTACTGCTACAGGATAAAAACTATGACAAACATAATTTCAACTATAGTATATCCTGACCTGAATTTTCAATAGCGTCTTCTGAACAAAACTATGAGTTTTATCACAAGTATTAACCATAATCAGCCCAACAATACAAATTCCTTTTGGAATTTGCCCAGTAACACATAATATACTCAACAGGGTGATTTTCATATAAATAAAGTGATGTTCAAAAATATGTTCAGCTTTTCTCTTCTGATGGACACTAGTGCATATTTACTTAAAAAGTACCAAAGCTGCTGTTGAAAAGCAGAACTGTAGCCATCCAGGAATATTTAATACTCCAGGAACACAGCAAAGACTAATTACTGACACCCTTGCCATTTTTAGAACAGCCTTTAAGAAAAGGCATGTCTGTCAGTACTTTCAGCATCCAATCTAACCAACAAAATGCAAATTCTATAAATTCTGGTCTCCTCTGCCTGTTGTCTATGACCTCTAAAGGTGAAATTTAAACCAACAGTGGTTTCCAATAGCATTGTAAATATTTTCTTATGTTATGCTAGAAGATCAGGAACTGCTACTTCTCCTATTTATAGAAATGTAGCTTGTCACTCAGAAACACTACAAGAGCTGATCTAGAAAAGAAAAAATGTTTAAAGTGTGATCCAAAGCCTACTGAAGTCCACAAAAGTATCTGGAAATATTTTGCTTCTGGGTCTAATTTGCATAAACTGACATTTTATTTCTGGCAGATATTGTATCTGTAAATGTAGACCATACAACTTAGCCAGTCACAGGTGCAGTTTTATTTAGCCACTAGGTACTTGTGATAATTACACCTGAAAATAGTTCCACAGTGACTTTTCATAAGTACCTTTGGAAGGTAATGTCAGAAAGCACAAAGATAAAAATTTAAAGACATGATCAGGTCTGGAGAAGTGAGCTTTCCCCTCCCTTATATCCAGTGAGTCTCTGTACAGTGAATTTGTCAAGGCATGAGTACCAGACATTCAGACAGTAATCTCTGCAAATATCTATTCTTTCTATAAAACAGATTTCCAAATAATCCAAGTTTGTGTCTAAAGCCAGTACATTTTCCTACCCACCTCACTATCAGAACAGTGTCCATATCAACCTCTTCCTATGTACATAATTTTACCATATCTTATATTTGAAAATGATAAGAGCAAATAAACGAGTTCTGTATTTTCCATAATTTGAGTATTTTATGCTTTAAAGTATCAAGGGTCTCAAACATTTTCTTGGCATTACTTCCGAAATCAGCATGTTCTTCTAAAGAGCCTCTCCTCTTATATTTTTTTTAGTTTTGCAAAATTTAAAGTACTTTCAAGAGTGAGAAGAGATATGACTACACTCCATAAATACATCATCAGAAGCATGAACTCTGGGAGGAAAAGTACTTAAGTTAAAGGATGTTTTTTATCACAAGAACAAATGGTTCTCTGTTAATGATTAAATGTGTGCTTGAATCTAGAGGTTTTAATTCTACTTGAGTGAGGTCTGGAACATCTTTTGAGTGATACAAGGGAGAAAACATACTTGATATTAAAAATTGAATTTCTATCAGTGTGTGAAAAAGATCAAGTCTTTTTGACTGTCTGCAACAGCAGGAAAATGTTCTCAGTGAGTCAAATGGCCCTTCCTGATGTATATTCCTACTCATTTTTACAATAAATATAGTCAAGAAAACTTTAGCCACTGAAGCAGTAGCACTATAAAATTGGGAAAGCTCTTCACAATGGGAGGAAATTATATTGTTTTTAACCCAGTAAAAACTGTTTTATTGAACAGAATTTCACCTCATACATAGTACAAATACTACCTTCTGGCATTTTCTCTCCCAAATGACATCAAATGACACCTGCAGAATCAAGATGGGAAATCTTTTTCTTTGCTGTTCATCTATTTAGATGAAATGTGTACTAGAACCATACATATATATCACTGAAGAAGATGAGCATTTCAGAGAAAGAAAAAGTCTTTATCTGATTTAAAATTTTTATGCTAAATATATTCCCTGAATGGAAAAAGAGTGGTCTTCAGTTACCAGGTGTTGTTGTGTTATGGACATGCCACTACAAACCACCTGGGGAATCTGGGATTGAACTTCAACTGAAATTCTCTTCTGAATCTTGTGTTCCAACTGATTTTACTTGATTAGTTTAACTGATTTAATTTTGGATGAGCCCTTCTCTGCAGTGAGAATCAGGAACTTTATGGGGAGAAATGCTTTACCTCTTACTCTGCCTTTCAGCTTCTTTGACCTGTCTACTCCTTCTTATTTAGGAATGCACTCACTGGGAACTTGCAGAACACAAGTCCTTTTCTTTTCTGTTGCATACATCCCCACTGGTTGCTTTAATTACTGAAGATATAGTTATTTTTTTATATAGTGCTGTCTGATATCAGAAACCCTTCAGGATGCTCTACACAAAGTTTACTTATTGTTCATGGGGTCCAACTTCTTGGAAGTCTGTCTTAAGTAAAGGAGGCTGCTCTGTGACCAAGAGAGAAACACCTAGTCAATACTGTTGTTTACATCTGTACTTTCCTCACAGATGATGAAAATTGACAGTGCTGTGATCACTACTAAATACTATAATCTAGCAAATCATTCTGTTAATTCACTGCACCAGAGCTGCTGTTGAAACCTTTTCATGCTTTTGGACTCTGTACTGCTGGGTGTAATAAACAAATCAAAGAGAAGCTGCACATTTGATCTGTGAGGTATTTTAAGTCAATATAAGCCTCCAAGCAGAGAAGTTAATTCAACACTTCTAAACAGCCAATCACACAAGAGCGCATTAGCAGAGGTCTGGGTAAGAACCACCACATCATTTCTAGGATATTCTTCCTTTCATTATCTTTGCAACAAACAGACTGCCACTAATGGGAAGAAAAAATAGGTGAGAAGACAATTCAGAGTGAGGAATCTTGAGAGAACATCTGGAAGGCTCTTTGAAAGTCAATGGTTACTGGAAATTGTTGACTTGATTGTCCAGTATTTCCTGCCTTAAAACTCAGATGTCTTCTGCTCGTGGACTTGAAATACTGATGCATCCTTGATACACTGCCTTTGTCTATTATGGTAGAGAGCACACTGGTTTTGCTTGAAACTCTGCTTCCACCCATTATCCTCCACTGGAGCAGTTAATTAGCTGCTTCATTCACAAATGCTTACATTTGGCTTCAAACTGCACTTAAGGAAGCAATATTTTGTGGGCAGGAATTTGATGTCACTAGAGACCCTCCTTATTTAATCTTTTCTTGATTTGTTTTTCAACAAAATTAGCTGTAAGTTAGTTGGCATGTAAGGATGTGTGTGTGTCAGGAGACACTTTCCTGCATGTCTAAGAGCCACTAGCAACTCCACCATGCTAATTTTACCGTAGATGGGGTTAATAATAAATGCAGCATCCGTAAGTCATTAATCTGGATAAGAAAAACATAAATTTCTTGATCATTGGAGAATATTGAAGAGGTAATGTCTTGTTGGTAACAGCATTTCTGAAAGAGCAAAAAGGAATGCAGAATAGCATAACAAGTTGACTACTTTGATATCCAGCTTCCTGGTACTTGAATGATTAGGTCACAAGCTCTGACCTTCAGTTCATGAAGGAACACGGCCACTGTTATTCCAGGGGAATTACGGAATTAATGTCTGTACTCACAGTGGCTTTAGTTGTTTCCTCTGCAGGGACACAAGTGGTTTCTTTCTTTGGGCAGCTGTGCACAATGCTCTGTGGTGCCCTCCAGAGCACTTGTGCTCTGGGACCAGTTGTGCTTGGGAGACTGATGTTTCCAGTCCAGCAAGACAGAGGAGGAGACAGGGTAGAAAGGATCTAGCTAGCTGGGAGCCTTCTACAGAACCAAGGACCTCCAGGCAGTGGAGGACTGGACGATACATATGTCATGCCAAGGTGGCAGAAGCTAGGTAGGGTCAGGATTTAATTGAGACCATTCAATATAGTCTCTGAATTGGCCTCAGAGAAAACCTGGCAGAAAAAGCCATTGGAATTCAAAGCTCCTTTCAAAGACGTTCACTACAGAGAAGAGGACAGCCTGGGCAGCCCAGCTCAGGCATTCAGCAGTGACCCATGATCCCGCTACGCTGCAGAGAAGAAATACAGCCAGCATGCACCATGAGGCAGTGCTCAGCAAGCAGATTCCACAAAGTGTGATAATGTTGCTGCTTACATCTTCTCCTGTCTTTCTTCCTCCAAAGAACTGTATCAGCCTTCCCTGGGAGGGAAGGGATGAATCTGGGAGTTCAGCACTGTACAGCCTAGCATTATTAGCATCCACAGCTCCCTTATTTGGTGTGTCTGGCATGTGTATTTTCAAAGTGCTAAATGCAGTTGCAAGTCAATGACCATTTTTACACCACCACAGCGTTAATTCATCTAGAGTAGCAATGTTAATTCATCTAGAGAAGCCACGCAGGCTGTGAAGCAAAAACCCAGCAGGCAACTTGTATGCTTGTCTAAACTTTGTTGTCTAGGTAGGAGGAAAGTGTCATTTTTGACTCCCACAGATGCAGCCTTCAGCCATCATTTAACTTACTGTGATTAATTTACTGAGAAAAATGTGGTGTTTTATGTTGCTGTCAAAAGTAGCCCTTGTTATTTTTCTCGGTGCTTGGACATCAGAACTCTCTCCCTGATGATTTGTGGTGTTATAGTTCAACAGCAAATTAAACTCTCTTTGGCCCCTTTCCCCTGCACTTTTAGCTGTTAAAAAGGAGAAAACTTAGATGCAAAGGGGAAAATTTACTCCGAAGTTCATTATATTTGTCTCACACGTGGCCCAGATTAAGTCATACACATAGCACATTTAATGTGAAAATGTTCATTTACATTTATTCCATTTAAGTGATCCTTCATATCAGCAGTGTGCCTCTGCTGATATGAAATGGCAGGTTTTAATATAGCAGTACTGATGTGCTGGGTGTGGGGAGGGGAGAATGGGGTTCTCTATCAGATGGTCTCATTTGTATTTTTTTATTGTTTCAAAATTCATGATGGGCTGACAAGTTTCTGAGTTCAGTTCTGGGGATGAAAAATCTGAAAAGGGCTTGCCATAACATAGATCCTGAAAAGATTTCACTTCCAAATTTTGCAGACAAAACTTGTATTCATCAACACCCCCTTATGAATGAACAACTCCAACCTTTAAAACCCACGGAGGTGGTTTTGAGCTTTACTCTTTTGCAACAGCATGTCATTACCAATGTCAGAGTCATTGGTAAGCAGATGAAAGGGATGCAGTTAGTTAAATTTGAAGGTCTCAGAGCTGAAAGGTATGAAATAAAAACTGTAACTGCTGCAGCTGGAGTTATTAAAACTAGAATTTGCCGTCATTTTGAAGTACAAGGTGAAAATGGAGAATGTGATAACATGAAAAATGGGAATGATCATATCTGTGACAGTCTTTTGATCTTCAAAGCACAAGGGGCTTAAATTTTGCTAATGAATCTTGCTAAAATTACTTCATGTCATTCAAACTCTGTGTGTCACAACACTGGAGTGTTGGTTCAGGTGATATTGTTATGGAAAAGGAAGGCTTGTTAGCCTTCTGATGATCTTTGCATCCAAGAGGACAGGAAAAACAAGCTGCAGCTGATGGGATTTGCACTGGCAAGTAGGTTTTTATTGTTTCTCATATCTTGGTATTTCTTCGGCTTTCAAGAAGCTTTTGGAAATAACGCTCATGTATCTTGCAAAAATATTGCCTTTCAGAGAGATTTAACTTCTCCAGTTCAGTGAGGAAAACATGAATTCTCTGGTATTAAGTAAAGTCTGCTGCTAGATTTTAAGGACTGTGTTGATTTGCTACAGTGATTTGACCCATATCTTCTAATATTTTCTGTTGAAATACAACTTTAAACCAGTGCTTAGAGTAAGCAGAGGCACATGAAAATTGGCCCTTCTCCACAAAATGCTAAAGCAGGGATTTCTGCATTTGATTCTTGTGATCACAAGACCTGCTCAGAGCCCCCTAAACTAGCTCTGCCTGTTTGTACAGGGCAGTCAAATGCTGTTGGCTACAGAGGGGAGCGAGGGAAGAGGGGCTGACCTCGGTAACCTAAGAACAGACACCTCTAGCATCAGAACCCCAGCTCATGCAGCACCACCTGCAGCCTGTCAAGAGAGGCCTGTCTGAAATGGGCTCAAACAAGGCAACACAGGGGTTCCTCTGCCTCTCAGGCAAAAGGCATTGTGCTGAAGGGCCAGTTTCTGCTTTCCTGAGGATTGACTCCCGCCAGAAAGGAAGAAGCATCCTGCATACGCTCTCGCCAAAGAGGAAGGAGAGAGATCTGGAGTGGGGAAGGGGAGCCATAACCTCACACCATAGGGTTAGGAAGGCTTGGGGTAACTGCAATTAAATGCAAGATAGTATATCTTTTCAAGGATAAATGAAACTATCTGAAGAAAATTGTTTCCAGCAGATGGGATATACAACTCACAGTGAGTGAATGCACATAACTGCTGTATGCTGGCAGCAAAGATTAGGTTTCAAGACACTCTGAATTTAGCAGAAGGAAAGAAAGAGGTATTTTTTTTTAAGTCCTGCATCTAAGTTGAATTCTGCATATTCTTTTCCAATGGGAATTTTCAGAATGAGGAATTTTCAAA
>WAAE01034662.1:0-12179 GCA_013400495.1 Nicator chloris | reverse complement strand
TCTATAGATTTATCTATCAGTGATAAACACTGCTCATTCATGTGTTGATCATTCATTTGGCAGAGAAGTAACATTTCACATTTGTGAAGCTGTCCACTGAATTGGGAAGGACATTGTCTAAAAAATGAAAGAATAAAAATGAGAAATAGTCCTGGCACTCAGAGTAGTATGCATATTTATATGGTTTGGTTAATGAATTTGTGAACCTTAGGCTATGAATTTTAATCTTGGCCATGGCTGCTGTAATTCTGAAAGTTACATATTGAGCAGGTTTGAGAAGTGTTTGCAAAGCTGATAAGTGCAAATGATAGAGACAATTCTTAAAAGCCTCCAAGTAGCCAGATGGAGAGGGATGGGCATGATAAAAAACAAGGAAGCAGCTTAGATCCATGCCAGCTGTAGGTCAAAACTATACAGGACACTTGTGTTTGTTTGTGCTCTCTTAAGAGCATTTTTTGTAAGTCTCCATTCATATTATATTCTAGCAAACAACTGTTCAGAAAAAGTCGTGCTGGTTCAAGCTTTGAGCACCATATTGAGGGATACAGAAATAAAAATTCCAGTATTTAGGCAGTCATTGCTTGGTAGTAAGAATGTTTTTATGTGAAAAGGAATGAATGGTGAGTTTTAAGGACAAATGTTTACCCACTCAATGCTGCGAACAGTGGCTGCTGGGTCTCAGAGGTACTGCCTCTATCTCAAGAAGTCTTGCTACTTTGATTATACCCATAATTTTATTGATGCCATGAATTATACAGTCTTACAGAGAAAATGAGTCTCACTTTGACCCGATTAATATGTAGAAGGTAATACTACAGAAGAAGATAAATGGGCAGGGGAACAAAAAGGCATACAGAATATGTATTAGATTAAAATAGAATTAGAACTCTATAAATACTATTCACTCTATTATGCAACCTTAAGCATATATTTAAACTTGAAACATCTTGTAACAGGCAGCAATAATTATTAAAAGGAATGACAGGAGTCCTATTATCAAGCTAGCTTTTTCATGTGTCTTATATCTGCAAATAAAATCCACTGTCTTAATTTTTTTATAAATCATGAGATGATCTGATATTTTTTTTTTCTGTTATAAAAATACTTCAGTTTCTGAAACATGAAGAGACATACCTATTTGTTTCATGACAAGGTAAGGAGGTGCTGTTTTAAACAAAATCTTTCACTAATATACAATTCCAACTTCTCTGACAAATCAGTACATGAAAACTTTATCTAGTCTAGACAAAGAAAAGGTTCTCTGCTTGACTGCTCCTAGTGAGAACCAAAAATAAATAGCCTTTACTACATACATAAAAACAGAATGTAAAGTGATTATGGGGAACCAGGACAATAAAACCCTGGGAATATACACCTAGACTAATTCTGACGAACTTGGATTAACTTTAAACTGAACATCTCTGTACTTTGTGTATTACTGTAACCAAATCTGATCTAAAAAGTTGCTTTGAATTTCATATTTACAGTTTCCCCCCTTGGTAATCTGTTCTCCTGTAGTATGCTGACTTTCTCTATAGGAAACCTTCATAGGAGGAAGAAACAGAAAAGAAAAAAAATCCCCCCAAAACCCTCCAAAATTGACATTTTTTTCCAACCGTCAGTTCATTAGTGAGGCAGTCCCTAGGTGAAAAACAACAGCTTAATTCTTCTTCAACTCCAGTTTGGCTTGAAGGGTAGTATTACACATAAGAAGGAACATATCAATCTTGACATCTTCTTTTCATCTGTTAATTATGAATATTTCATAAATGTGAAGTTTTTGACAATTTAAGTGTATAACTGTGAGCTCTACTCCCTACCTTTGCCTTAAATTAGATTAAGAGATATAATTTAGTCCTCATTCTTATATTCAGAAAATAATACTTTTTTTCTCCATTCAAATATTATTTTCCATATAGCTTAAGCACAGTTCAGTACATTCACACTTAAGCACAACCCAAAATACCAAGGTCAGTTTTAAGATAAGAATGATATAAAAAGGGGGTCAACACAAATTGGGGACGTCATCCCTTCTCTTGGATTCTTTCCCTCATCACTGCAAAATCAATACAACAGTGTAGTACTCTCTTCCAAACACTGCCTGCTGCTAGGAGTGATTCCATGATATGATGATTTAATGGATAAGTACTGAATTTTAACTCAGCCTAGAAGAACAGAAATTGAATGGACTACCTTTGTGGAGCACCATCAATATCTATTGTGTTGCTGTTAACAGTGCATTCAGGCATCAAGCCTAGTAGACTAACTTGCATCGCATCAGCTGTAGGAATGAACCATTTGCAGCTGTAAACATGTTTTAATGAGTGTTGGAATATTAAACCACCTCCAAATACAGGATGATGTAATCAAATATTATGGTTTTGGAGACAGTAAATTGCTAGTTATACTGATGATCTTATTAAAATAACTTCAAATCCAATTTTGTTGTGTTTGGTTAATTTCAGCTCTTATAGCATTAAATTTAACAATGAATAATTATTACTGCACATGAAGAAATTAAAAAAGTTATCTTTGTGCTTGTGAAGAATGTATGTGTTATCATGTTATATTCAACAACGTGAAAATGGGCACTGCCGTTAAAAATTATTTCTTACAGATATTAAACCTCCTGCATTAATATGGAATAAACCTTTGAAAAATCCTAAAGAATCACAAATCAGAATGAAATTTTAAAAAGGAATGTTTCAGAAACCATCAGATATGAGTAACAAATTAATAGATTAAAGGAATAGTCAGATTTAAATATGGTGCTGAATGACTGGCAAGAGTTTTCAGAGTATAATGTTATTTAAATAAAATTCTTCTGTAAATATTGACTTTCAGTTTAGTTTCCCAAGTAGTTACACACTTTAATCCTATATTAGAATTAGTCACTGCTAATGCTTTTAAGTCTTTGCAAGATGTTGTTTGAATGTCGCTTCCTAAACAATGCCTGTGGCAAACAGCTGAATCTCATTTCTGTATATCCAACTTTAGGATACAGAATTGTCAGCATATGAAACGTGTCTCAAAAATTTTGAAGCATATTAATGTGTTGTACAGAGTTAGGCAAACCTATTTGGAGCAAACTCTACGGGTATTTTCTCTAACAGCGGTTGAGAGTAAGGAGATACAGCTGTGTGAAATGAACTGCAGGCTCAGGTACATTAGTTTCACAGATAAATACCTTCTGCCAGATACTGACATTTAACTCAAAGATTTCAAGATAAAAGAAATAATTTTAAGAAGAAATCCTATATTTAAATTTCTGACATCATTCTGAATTTTGCATCAAAATTCTTGCAATTTCTAGCAATAAAAATATAAATTTCCATTTAAAAAAATAAATTACATTAATAGGTGGTGGTTGTAAGTTACTACTACTACTAGAATCATCAAAATACGAATGTTTACGATACAAACTAAATTTTACAATGTGGCGGACAATCCAGCACAAAGAAAACAAAAATTTCTCTGTCCAAAATCAGTAGACTTAGGAAACACAAGATAATGAAGCTACATGAGCAAACCCAGATTAGAGTTAGATAGAGCAAACCCAGAGCTTCATGTAGGCATCCAAAGCATGCATGTTGACATCCATGGGCTCTTTCCACTCTTAAATTCGTGTGTTAAATATAATTTTATTGTTAATAATCAAGATGTTTTATTTCACTGACTTTTGAATTTCATCTTGTGATGACACAAACCCAATACATTTTGTAAGATTTTTGGAAAATAATAGCTTAGTAACTGTTGAGATGCAATAATCATATCTTAATACAAGGACTTTCAAAGAAAGTTACCAACTTGAATTGCATCCAGGATAGAGTATTACAATGACCAAAACCCACTCTCTTGCAGTCTTACAAACAATGATCTAAAGTGAGATCCTTTCAAACTCTCAGTTATGAGAGGCTGATGGGTACTAAAGCCCATTACCTAATGACCTTACAAACAGTGGTCCAAAGTGAGATTTTATTGAGCTCTCAATTTCCAGACCATAAGTGGCTAATGTGTTTCAAGCACCAGTACGGCTGTGAAGCCAACAAAGAACCTCTAGTAATAACAGACATGAAATTTTGGTGATAACCAAGGACTACTGGTACTATCAGGGTCTGAGAAAGAACAAGTTTTGACTGGAGAAGAGGAGCCAGGTGGAGACTGGGTAGCACTTTTCCGTGAGAAAGACCACAATGCAGTACAGCTGAGCACAGGAATGAATGGCAGAAAGTGGACATGGACTATAAGGTGAGATTGGGACCACTAAAACTTTGGAAGTCCTCAGACCCGTTTCTAGAAAGGCCTAAAAGAATGAACTGTGCATGATAAGTAACTAGTAGAGAAAGTGAGAAACTAGTCTCCAGAGTAAAGAAGAGTCTCCACAAAAAGATACACAGCCCCAAGCCCAAGCATTGCTCCTTGGTCCCTGGGCATCTCATCAGTCACACTGACGCAGCTGGATTGCTGCTTATCACCTGGGCTGACACTGAAATCAGGATAGGCATCCCCTCAACCAGGTTGCCACTGAGATCAGGATAGGCATTCCCAGCACTGGGATTGATGCTGAAGTGAGGGGTGGTGTACTCTTTTTTTTTCCTTTTTTTTTTTCCTCTTTCTCATCCTCCTTTTTTCTCTTTTCCTTTCTTTATTTAGTCTCTCCCTTTTTAATAAACCTCTTTAATTTTTATTTTCCCTTCCATCCTTGATGGAAGACACAAGACCCATTGCCATGTGCTTAATCTCTCTTTTCCCTTTACCCTACACTTTTATCTGAAACCCACTGCCATGTGCCTACATACATCCTACCTGCTGGTCAGGGACTAACATACCAATTTTCATGTCAAATGCATAATTTACCAATAATACTCTATGCTTCTTTGCAGACCCTCTGACTTTTGTCATTTTTTTCAACCAAAAGGCATTTTTGAATCTTAAGTGCTTCCTTTCCTTAAGGGTGGGTCATCACACTCAGGCAAATACTTTTCACAATAATGTTGATCTTCTCCAGCATGCTTTTACGTCTTCCTATTTCTGGTTGCAGTTAAGAGCCTTAAAACGATAAGCAAAGTTTTCTTGTTTTTTTGTTTTGTTTTACCTGAAAGACAGCCAGTGAGTGACAGAAACAGCAAGAGTTTCCATGACAACCACATCCTTGGTCACAAAGGTCTTTCCGTCCCTCTTTGTGCAGTTGTTGGCAACGTTGACGTTTCTTAATTAAAGCTTAGCCTAGTGGGACAAAGACAGATCTCTGTTAGGAAAATTAAAAATATCTCTCAATAATATGACAAACAATTCAAGAGACAAAGCTGCCCCTAATGCAATTAAAAGTCTAGTTCCAAAGGTCTCTGTGTACACAGGAACAGGTATCCTGACAGATGCTCACTGGCATCTTTCTCCAGTAGTTAACAGTGTTAATAGCTCAAATGTCTGTGGCAGTGCTCTGCATATATGTATATATATTTATATGGATATCACCTTAAAACTGCATGTGTCTTGGAGCTTTGAATTTCCAAAAAGCCAAGATTAGTATATAGTACACATGTCTTTCATAGCAAACATATCCAAAGTGCATAGCCTGATGTGTTCTGTTCTTGTTTTCCTAAAAGTGTGTTGATTTTTGGTGTAAAGTGTTCCAAAAAGCTCATGTGGAAGCGTGGGTTAGATGAGTAGACAGTGAGGTGGACTGAGACTTGGCTGGAGGGCAGAGATTAGTGTTGTGACCAGTGGTGCAGAGTCTATTTAGAGCCTGTAGCTCGCAGTGTTCCCCAGGGATCAGTATTGAGTCCAGTCGTGTTCAACTTATTAATCAGTGATCCTGGCTGAACGTAACCCTCAGGCAGTTTGCTGATGATACAGAACTGGGAGAACTGGCTGATACCCCAAAAGTCTGCACAGCCCTCCAGAAGGGTCTCAACAGGCTTGAGAGATGGGTATAGAGGAACAGTCTGAAGGTCAACAAGGGCAAATGCAGGGTCTTGCACCTGGGGAGGAATAACCCCAGTACGGGCTGGGGGCTGACCTGCTGGAAAGCAGCTCTGCAAAGAAGGACCTGGGGTCCTGGTGCACAACAACCTGTCCATGAGCCAGCAGGTCTCATTTGTCCTTGTGGCCAAAAAGGCCAGAGGGATCCTGGGGTGCATTAGGAAGGGCCAGCAGGTCAGGGGAGGTGATCCTGCCTCTCTACTCAGCCCTGATGAGGCACATCTGAAGTGCTGTGTCCAGTTCTTGACTCCTTAGTACAAGCAAGACAGCAAGTACTGAAGAGGGTTCAGCTGAAGGCAGTGAAGATGATGAAGACATTGAAACATCTCTCCTGTGAGGGAAGGTTGAGAGAGGTGGCAGAGCACTGGAACAGACTGCTCAGAGATGTTGCAGAGTCTCCTTCTCTGGAGATATTCAAGACCCTCCTGGACACAATCCTGTGCAACCTGTTCCAGGTGAGTCTGCTTTGGAAGAAGCTTTGAAGTAGGTATTTGCATACTTCCGTTTCAACTCCAAACATTATGTGATTCTTTTCCTGAAAGTAACATGTTGGTATATTTAGTATAAACAATTTTTATTTTAAAATACTTTTAGGAAAATCTAGGTGTTTTTACTACTTGCAAACTCGATTGAAATAGATTCCAGTTTCTTCAACTTTACCCAGTGTGCGAAGAATCTACCAATACATTCGAAAAAATCAACACTTTTACAAAATATATTATTCATAGTCATCTCCTACTATTGCCCAGTTTTGTGTTTCCTATCTGTCCCATGACATGAACATAATTTTTGGCACACTTCATCTTTGATCACTGTCTTCTTAGCTATCACTTTAACAATGTCAGCAACTTTACCACATTGGAACTCAAGAGATTTTTCATTCAAATATCTAAAAGTCAGTCTAAAATATGAGAAGATTCAGCTGGTTTTATATGGACATATGTGTACTTCTGGTCTTTGACTTGAAAAGCATCAAGTTGTAAACATAAATTTAATTTCCTGCATTTAATTAGTCATATCTATTCAGGAGGATTTTGATCCTCTTACTAAAGCCCAAGGAATCTTCAATCAGTAGAGGCTGTGGTTTATAACTACAAGAACAATGACGTGATATAATTATGAGACAAAGCAGAATTTCCTTTGTTCCCCTATCAAATCCCTTTTGGGGATAATATGAGTCCTTCAGATTATAACCAGCTTGGTTGCACGCTATATTTGCTGCTTTGGGGGTCCTATTTTCTATGTTAGAACCCTCACAGTAAGAGAACAGAGGCAAAGCTCTACACACTTGCCAAAAATAAAAATATAAATCATAATGTTAGAACAGGTTCCTGCTGGATATTTCTATTTCAACTGCTCTCTGAGCATCTCTAGTTGTAACCAGTTTTGACAGTCTTTCCATCATATATAGAGAGACACACTGTGTGAGCACAAGATGACATCTCTTTATGTTGCTGGTAGTTTTTCCTGCAACAATATAAAGGTGTAGCTTGTCAGCTTTCATTTAAACAGCACAGCAGATATGCTTTTCAACACAGATAAAAAATCCCATTTAGGATTTGTACTTCCTTTCAGGTAACTCAGACCAGGGAAACTTATTATTGGATGTACACATAGGTATAAGCAACCCTGAAAGAGAACACAACAATCTAGTAGACAAGTGAATTTCCACATAGAGCTTGTAACTCATCTAAACCTCCACAGGAAACCTCCTCAATTAATTATTAATGTCTTCTGCCTTTGTTTTTCACATCAGTGATAATCTACTTTTCAGTCATTGTGTTCCTTTGGTAAGTGAATTATCTCATTCAGCATTCTTTGCCGGCCAGGCCTTTGGGAAATAAGTATTTTCATTAAAATTTAAATTTTTCCCTTATGGCCATATCTCTTAAAGAGAGTAGAGCAGAGATTTCTCCCCCTGCCTCCAACTTTATTACTTTTTCTGCTTCCTCTTTTCCTCACTTCTTTTCAGCTACTTTTATAACAGTGCAACACACAAATTATTTTAACATGGTGATTTTTCTCTAGCATGAACAGGGAAAAGTATACCAAATTTTCCAGCACTGTAGTGTGAGATTGTTGCTGTTTTTATTTCTAGGTATTACTGTGCCTATTGGATTAGAATCTTAAAATAATAATAATAAAGGTTGTGATTGGCAGTACAGAAACAGGATGAAGGATAGCTGGAGCCAAACAGTGGGAACATCAAAATAAAAGATGGACTCATAAGCATTCCTCTGTGCATTCTTGAAACACGATGATTTTAAACTCTCTCAGAAATCTTGAAACACAATGATTTTAAACTTTCTGTGAAAAAAAGTTTTATTTTTTTATGAATGTGTTACTGAAGAAAACAGAGTTATCACAAGTTGTGTCAGATAGGGAGTCCATAGCTGAATAACTGTAATAACTTGTATGTGACAACCCTATGTAACCTGTATCTATCAACATAGAACCTGCTTCAGACCTTCACATGAAAATGTAAAATCAGATCACTCTGACAGGGAGATAATCTAATTTAAGTCATGGATGTTGGATACTGGCCTTCCTATTTGGATATTTTTTGTATAAATATGCTGGCTGATCTCAGTAGAAGAATTGTCAGCAAAAGAAGAAAGGGCAAAATATGCCACTGCATAGCTTTTAAAAAAATCTACTTAGAAATTTTGATCATTGTCATAATGAAAGGAATTTGCATCTCTGCTTATTTTTTCTATATTTCTTGTTTCTTCAAGGATAGTTGGCTTAAAATTTTCTGGGCATATGGATAAATGAAATGCATAGCAACACAGTAGGGTTATTGAGCATCTGAGGTCTCGGGAGTACCATTCTTGCAGACCGACAAAGACATTGATGCTGCATGCACAGGGCTGCCACGTGGCACGTGGGACAATGACACAGGTGCTTTGTAGGAAATACCATGGGTAAGAGGATGAAAATGCTGTATTTAATAAATACAGGCAGATAGTCTAATTTCTGTTCTAAATTTAATGAAGGGATGTACTCCTGGCTTTATTATCAGTGGTTGTCATCTATCTTTCCAATGACTAAGCTCTCACTTTTAGACACATGCATGATTGAAGAATTCCTTTATGCTTATAGCAAAAAGATCAAAGTTGCACTAAATCCATTAAGAGAAGCATTTTTCTTGCTAAAGAGAAAAAAGCAAAAAAGAAAAAAAAGAGAAAAAAAGAAAAAAAGAGAAACGGTGTTATCGTTGAAAAAACCCTAATGAAAATTCTCTTTAAACTTGTAAGAAAAAACTTCCACTTAAAACTGACATATTCTAAAAGTAGTTTAAGAGCATATATACCAACACCATTCAGTTCTTCTTGGTTTGAAAATTTTGCTAATTTTCCCTTTTGTTTATTTTTTCCCACCCCTGACTATCCCAGAATGAGGAATACTAGAAAGAAAGAAAGAATGAAAGAAAGAAAGGCATTTACATTTTCATCTTATGACTGTAAACAAGAATAAACAGTAAGTTGTACAAAAGAACAGAGCTGAAGACGCTGCTTAAAAGGACTTTAAAATCATTTCAGCTGAACAGTATCTGTTTCTTTCCCTCAGTTATAAATTAGGACCTCACAAAAATACAACAGGCTTGTTTGGAATAGTATCTTGGCTTCATTCTTCAAGAAAGGAAAATTATGTTGTCCAGAATATACTGTTTTTTAGAGATGTCTTTTGCATAATAGCATGAGCTGACAAAGCTCTGCAGTCATGTTTTTAATTTAAAGATGAACTGTCTACCTAAATTTCTTGATTTTTTTTTTTAATTCTGCTCTGTTCTTATTATGGTTTCTTTAACTCAGTTTCAGTAAGTTATTTTTTTCTTAATACAAAGGACATGAATTTTCCCTGAAGGAAATTTGTATAAAATGGTGATCTAAAGTACAGATGTATATAATGTGCAGAAAGTAATTTATCTAACTTCTTTTCCAGCACAAAAATTAGAAAATGCAGTTTTCAATTTCCACATGGTACTACCCCTGGTCCTTTGTTTTCCCCAGGATTTTGGCCAAATTACTTTTGCAATTTCTTTTAATTCTGTATGCTAATTGTAGAAAACTTATTAAAGCCCTCACCATTCAGTATGATTTAATGAATTGCTTTGGCTGGTAGTGACAGGGTGGATATTCTCTCATGGTTCTGACTCCTAGTAGAATTTGTGAATACTGAGAGAATGAGTACTAATTCAGTGTTTTCAACCTTAATGTGAAAGGGGCTTGAGCCAAATCCAGTAAAATCATGCTCTTTCTAAGGATAACAATAGCATCTACTATCATTAATGTTTGTTTTCTGGCATTTATGATAAATTTAAATGCAACTACAAAGATCTGTTCTTTTTTAAATTAAAATACTTATAAAACGAAGCTTTTATTATAGATACTATGACACTGATATCAAAGTGCTTTCTTCCATTATCACTACCTAATTTCCCTTTTTCCATCATATGCATGTTTATCCATTTATGTGTAGCAACATGAAAGAGATGATTGCTTAAATCCACATCCTCTCTCAAAGCAGTAGAGCAAATCTTTGTGTCTACTGCTCAGAGGAAAGGCTGTGACTTGTCACAAAAAAAAAGTTTTCTCTTTATTATCTTTTCTTATATCAATATATATTTGAGGAAAGCTCAAATTATTTCATTTTTCCTTTCCTTTCAAAAAAGGAACATGCTCACAGGTAATGAAGAAATACCAGTGATAAGCAATTTTAAGGTTCTGGATAGACTTGGAGGAGCAGGAACTGAAAAGAATTAGAAATTGAGCCATTCACACCCATATATCCAAAACCAAAAATAATAGCATTTGCTGTGACAAATATACTTGGATTGTTTTAGGGAGTATTACTAGGAAATACTTTCCCCCACATTCAGCAAGTGGAGGACGTGGGCATATGGTGCAATGAAACTGCGAATAATATTCTTTACTTAAGGTGGCAAACCTTTGAATTCAATAAATGCAACAAGCTAAGTATCACTGACTAGGCTTTCTATAAAAGGCTTTCTGAAAGCCTTAACTGAAGATACAGTTTAAAGTACTTCTACACTTTAAAGCCTTCTGAACTACAGCAAACTCTCTCTGCTTCCCTGCACAAGCTCCAGTGCAATCAGGGCTTGCAGGATATGAATGGAATTGTTGCAGACAGCAATTCATCCTGTCTTCTTTGCTCCCATGAGTGTCAGACCTCTAATGCTGAGTCCACGGAGAATTAGAGGCTTTGGAAAACCAAAGGCTCAGATATTACAAAGCTCATAATGAATGGAAGAAGTAGCTTGGCTGGAATTTTTTAAAAAGAGCTTGTCTGTAAAGATCTCCCTAATACACATAAAGTTAACTATTAGGCCACAATTATTTCAGACAGTGGTTACACAGAATATAAATAACTTCAACTGGGTTCATGGCACTGCTTGCTTTCAATAAAGTTTTTATTTGTTCAGTCCAAAGTCTTTTTGACAATACTATTTTTAAATTGGTTTAAATTTACTAAAACCCTATTAAGTTAATATTTGATAAAAGTCATACCACAGATACTTATATAATGAATTGTCAGTGAAATTTGTTACAGGAGAAATGAAAGAGAAATGATGTTAAGCTACATATAAATGGCAAGGCGTCCTGTAGGATTGACTATTATCCCAACAGAAGATCATTTATTTTCAAGTTTTAGTAATTGTTCAAAGTATTGTAAAGAAAATTTAATAAAGATCAAGATTTAGCAGCTAAATAAAACCATTTCAGAGTTGTTTATGAATACTCAATTTACTGCTAATAATATTAAAAGTTTATTCTGCAGTGGAACCTTTCCTGATCAGGTTCCTCTTGGTGAGAAACCAGGATTTTCAACATCTAAATTAATTTTTTATAAGCTTTTTTTGTGTGTTTTTTTTTGTGGTTTGTTGTTGTTGTTTTATTCATGATGCAAATGATGTTTTCAAAGACACCAGTCCAGGTCTAGCAAGAAGCAGAGAATGTTACTCTACAAAAGAATCAAATTAACTCTTTCTGAAATAATGATCAATCACAATTTCTAGACTGGTGAATGAACATCTGAACTATTCCTCTAAAAAACAAACCAAAACATTTGATTGTTTGTAATGAATAAGTATCTCAAAATGCCTATTAGTCCAAGTGATTCTGAATTATTCAGATGAATCAAACCTGTTTGGAAAGCTGTGCACAATACCCATA
>WAAE01034651.1:0-27714 GCA_013400495.1 Nicator chloris | reverse complement strand
AGAAGCTATGAATTTAAGGCTGAAAGTCAACATTTCATGTAGATATTTCTCAGTGTCTAGAATTAGTACATGCTTCGTTTTATCCATTTTTTTTAGGACCTCTCAGAACCACTGCCCTGGATGTCTGAGGAAAGACATTTCCTGAACAGCACAGACATCTGAGGCTGGATTCGATGTTCAACAACAGCCAACCCTAAGCTGATGTAACTGACAGAGGTCAGTTAGCTCAAGATAATATGAATAATATTTTTAAGCAAAAGCTGATATTTTCATGAGATCATGTGAGCCCCGTGCCAGCGTTTAAAGCAAAGAATAATAGATACTGTGAATAAAGTAAAACAGAAATAGACATGGAATTACGAAATCATTTTCATTGCTCTCAACAGAGAGAAAATGATAATTTGTGTAAACCACAGAAAAATTTTTATTATAATTATCTGTCATGATGATGCCAATAATTTGTGCTGCCCACAGTATTCAGACTTGCACGAGGTTATTTTGTTTCTCACATCCATTTCCCACCATGATGAAAATCTAAAGTAGGCAGAAATTTAGAAAATGATATGTACATTATAACCCCGTGGAGATTAAATTTATTCAGAAAAGTAATCACTGACCAGAACATTATTTATAGGTAGCTTGCCTGAGACCTTAATACAAGAAAATTACACTATAGACAGAACAAAATTTGCTTTAAATTAGAGCTCAAAGATAAATAGGATGTCCCAGTTTTAAATGGAGCAGACTGGAAACTGTTATCATAGTAATTCTGAGGATTTGAATTAAAGACAAATGAAACCCGGATCTCAGGATTTTTACTGAGACTACTAAATGGCACTCACCAGTGACCAAGATTATGCAGGACTTGGTGGCTCAGACTGTAGCAGTTTTGAGTAGCATTGGGACTGCAGCTATAGTAATGAAGGACATAGGAAAGTGAAGTTCAAAATTAGAATTTTCCATGGTAGTTAAGATGTGTAACATCTGTTGAGAGGAGTACAGTAACAAGGTTTTGTACGTGCTTTTTTTCCATGTGTCACCAAATATTGCTGAGGTTAAATAAAAAAACCCTCTTTACATACATTCAGCAGCTGATCACTAGCAACATCAGTGTCTGTCAAGACTTTTTCCTTATAAACACAGGGGAGCCCTGCTACAGTCATTGTTATGTTAAATACAACATACCTTGTCAAGCAATGCATGTAACTACACGTTTACCTCTCAAAATTTCCACCTCTATTGTACAGAATCAAGGCCCCAGTGCACATTTAATCAAAACTCCTCTGGAATCATGCAGCACTGGCACCTTGATTTGGTAAAAATTTATATGTGTCAAGGCTCCAGAGCTTCGAGGTGTAAGTGTATGTGTTTAAGGTTAAGTTTGCATTGTTCCTGCAGTTGACATGCAAAACCATCCTAGTGCCATTGCCAAGTGCAAGACATCAATCATCTGCTTCACGTGGGGGCACAGGAGTAGGCATGAGTGTGTAAAGCTCTAACAGCAATTCTTCCCCTTTTGACAGCCCTAGGAAAAGTATAGCTACACCCAGGTTTAGCATAGTTTTCCAGAAGTCATGGGACATTTAGGCAAATCACAAAATAATGATCAGAGGTCTAAAAATTGTGCGTAAAGAAATATTAGAAGAAATGAGGTTGCTCATTTCAGAGAACGTGTCAGGAAGGCAGAGTAACCAATTTCCAAATGTTGCCACAGAATACATGGAAGTGAAAAATAGTACTTTTCCTATGCAGGATGTTGGGCATGTATTAGCAAATTTGAAGAAAACAAAATATAGGTTGTAAACTAAAAAAAAAAAGACAAAGTAGAATACTAAAATAAATTGAGTAGGAAAGTTGTAGAATCTTCTGCCATTTCTAAAGACAAGCTGGACAGATGTTCCTCTGGTGCTTATGTGGGTCAATAATTATGAAATGGCAATTTGCTTCCCAAAATGACGTGTAGGTTAGGAAGTAGAACTCAAGTTGAAAAGCTGTGTGGTTTTGTGCCAGGCCAAATTTCAGCAGATACACTTTGTCTGGTTGGGCTTTTAAGTCATCCCTAAGTTTTACACTAAGTTATCCTGCTGTAAGAGAGAGGGAACACAGAGACATGGTGACCCTAAGGGACAGGTAGGGACTGGCAATGTGGTTCCACAGTGGAGACAGGCTTAAGCTAAGGAAAGAAAACAGCAGCAGTGAGTTTTTGGCTACAAAAAATGAGGGGCTAGGTTTCATCCCATGGTGACATCTAATTGTATGATGCCCAAACATTTACCATTAAAAAAAGAAAAAACTTTGGAACTGTGCAAGTAAAATGCTAATATTTTACTTCTTTTCATCTGGAATTGTCGAGAAACACAATTTTATAGAACACTGCTATTTATTACATCTTTCTTTTACGTAAATATTTTAGAAGTAAAATACAGACTGTTGAGCCTGCAAAAGATTACATATTAAATTTCTTAGGTTTTGTAGAGTGCCTTTTCATTCTGTATTATTAGAAAATAAATTCTACCAAGAAATAGGATTGCATAAATAAGGACTTTTGGCAAAAAAAATTGTTTGTCTCATTTTTAAATCTAAGTTGTTGATACCTATAGATATGTCCACAAATACTAACAGCAAGGACAAGACATATTATGTGTGTTGTTGGAGTAGTTTCCCAAAGCAATTTTGCTGTAGTCTGGCCCAAAGCCAAATGGAAATTTATCAAATAGATTAAATGGTAAAACTAATGGCAGCATTTCAGACCTCAGTCTTAAATGGGAAATAAAGGTTCCACAGTAAATGGGAAAGTTCATCTGTAAACGGTGACTACTAAAATATGCAGTATGCCTACAGCAGCCCTTTAATATAGCTATAATTAAGACATATGGAGGAAAATGCATATTCACCCTTTCAGCAATAATCAATTTCATATTCAGTTAACATTTTCAATAAATAGCATTGGTCACTGTCAAGGAATAACCAACAGACAGGTTTCTTCAATAAGATAATATATAACAACATTATGAGATCAGATAATCTCCTCCAAGTTGACTTTTTTCCCTCACACTTTAAGTCACTTCTAATTTCCTGCCATGTCTTTTTTCAAGGATACAGATATTTCTTTTAGCAAAGTTTCTGGTCTGTTCTCCATCATTCTTTGGTGAAGCCATTACATTACATTGATTACATTTATTATTTGCTTTACAGCCATTTCTTTGCCCATTAGAAGTTTCCACCAGAAAGTATTATTCCCTGTAACGCGGGCATCTTTCAGGAATGATGCACTTTATGAGTTACTCCCAGGAATGTCCTTGGGCATAATTCTTTCTCCCTTCCATATTTGCTCAGGCTTGGTTCTGGACCCCATACTTCCCAAACAGAAGACTCCAGTCCTCGTTGGCCTCATAGCATCTCCCCCATTGTCCTTCCCCATTCCCAGAACTAGGTGCTACTTCTTTGGCAGGGCTGAAAATCCTGTCAGGTATCACTCCTGCAACCCAGAAAATTGAGCTTAATACTCTGCAGATTCAGCCTCCAAATTTTATCTGCCAACTATCATTGTCATCTTTATAGATTTGATGAAATTTTTTCCTTGCTGTTTCTTTCTGTTTCTGTCTTTATCGGAGCTTTTTTTGGCATCTGATTTCCTTTTATTGCATCCTATTAATATTATGGTTTTCCCAGCAAGTCTGGGACAGTAAGGATCTTCAAACTGCATCTGATCTCAAAAAAGCAGGGAGAAAACAGAAGTGATGAAGACAAATCTGATGGATTGAAATTACCTTAGTACCAGGATAGTGGAAATACAATGAACTGGTGAAAAATTTTGAAAAAAAGTATTAAAAATATGACTGAGTGATGATGATATTTATCAGAAATTCTCCTTGGAACCAAGTCAGATAGTACTGAAATTAATTTTGCTCCAGTGGAAACTGGAATAGACTCTTTTCAAATTACCACAGAAAATTTATTGGAGGTTTGGTGGAAAACCACATATATTATATTACAATTCTTTCAGAATCTTGATAATACTGATAATACTTTCTTGTTTAATGTTATTTTAGCTGTTTTTTTGGTTTAATTTTTTTTTCTTTTGCAGTTTTTAGCAATGAAAGCAAAGGTGTTTTTCTAAAACAAAATCACTGTTATTATTATAGTTGTTGACAATATATGCATTTGGAAAACTTTATCTTATGTCTCATTTACATGTGTGTAGTGATGTGTCTTGAAATGTCTGTGATATATGGATATAAACTTGCACTGTCTGCTGACAAATGCACTGCACATGAAATATCTCTTCTCTATTATAAAGGGGTTGGTTTCAAAAACTATAAATACCCCATAAACATTTGTATGGTATTTCCTCTGAGAGGCTGCTTTATTTTTATGTTTGCCTCATATGAAGCAGAATCTTACATTTCCTTTGTTCTCCTCTATTTCTATCGTGATCTGTCATTGATATTCTGTTGTGAATTAAGATGTCTGCTATATAACACCAGTCAGAGTGAAGGGTGTCAACAAAAGAGGTAAAATGCAAGTCTGCAATTCAGGGAGCAGTATCCATGAAACAGAGTTGCTGTTAATTCCAAAAGGCAGTGAATTCTGAAGGCAAGTGTTGTGGCAAGTCATGTGGAGAAACTGTGGGTAATTTGGACATGCTACAAATGCACACAAATTTTTGCATGGATAGTGCATAAATAAAATAAGAGGATCACTAATTATTTAAATGATGGAAGATACTTTAATCCATAAAAGAAATAAAAAGAAAAATGAAAATAATTGAACCTTCAACCGCTGTGAAATGCCTTTTCTTTATGATGTCATTTGAAAGGGTTTCCTTTGTATAATGTGAAGTAATAGCTCAGAGAGGTTTTAGTTTCATTCTTAGGCTTCATGTTGCCATTGTGTATGTACTGCTGGACCAATATTGAACATTTAAGCATTTGATGATTGAATAAATGAAAATTGTATTATCTAAAAGCATTTAACATAGGAGGTGCTGGACCCCATGCAGTGAGGTCAGTCTCCATGAGAATGCTTTAAATTTCATGATAGTCCTGGCCATTTTTGGATAAAATGTCAAGGTTTATTCAGACATACTGACATGTTTAGTAAGGGAGCAGTGACAAATGATAGCAAGTGAGGCATTCAGGGGCCTCTTATCTCAGCCAATGTTTGAATATAGCTCCACAATGTTTTGCCGCAAGTTAGAATAGAAGGTGTAACAACTGCTCTGCCAAAGAAAAACATATTCTTGATTATCTTGCAATTAATCTGGTCTAGATAAGGTGACAGAAATAATTTAGATAGAACTTAGTGCAGATCAAGATGAAGAGAGGGTCAGCAAGAGGTTTAGAAACCCTTAGGTTTTTTTTCTCAGTGAAAGAGGCTTCGCTTCGAGGGTCTTTTCATGCCTTTGAGTGATACATTGTGTACCTCTAGTGCTTATGGACAAGTACTAACAGGCAGGTGAAGAGTTTTGGAGGATATGTGAAGGGAACATAAACTGAATAGGGAATTGAATACAAGATGAGGGTACAATTGTAGTTTTTGATTCCCTAAATATACCATTACTGTTGCAGAAATACAGAGGAATTGGCAAGGTTAATTGGTTCAGAGATTGAACAAAAGGTTGCTGCTTGAAACACGAATCTTTGGATCAGCTGGCTGGATGACCAGACTGTAAAGTCATAAATTTTAATTACTCTTGCTCCTATGGAGTTTGTAGAAGACCTAATCCCAATTTCTTTATGCATCAAGATGTCTAATGACTTCTGTACATGTGAGTGTGCAGAGAATGCACAATCAGACCTGGAATGATTATACAACATTGGATCTTGCTGCTGTTTTCTGTGCTGTGAACTGACTGTTGATTTAATTTAACTTGGAAAAATTATGTGACTGAATTGATTAGCTCTGCAATTTTCTGGACTTATACACTGCACTGTCTTTGTGTTTCTTTCAGCTTGAATACTACAATACACTTTTGTCAAGGTTTCTTTGGGATGACTTTCTCGAGGACTAGGATAATAAGTCATGCTAGAAAAAGAGGGGAAAAGAAGAGTAATTATGGCTGTTTAACCATTGGTTACATGAATATTGTAAGTTTTCCCATCACAATCAAAACATTTTATGTTAATATGACTGCGTTCATACCTGTGCTATCACCGTTCCTCCTTGGATTGTTTTATCTAGGAGTTTTTGTCATGTACAGAGAAATTCCGTGCATTTCTTAAGAGCAGAGCAGATACTGCAGCTAAAACACAGAGAGCTTGAGTTGGTGAGTTGTTAGGCTGCTCATCATCACCCGCAAAAGGGGCATGGTGATTTTTTGCTGGTCACCAGTCAGGTGCAGAGGGGTCCATGCCTACTGCTCCCTGAAATATCTGTGTTGAGTTGTCACCTACAATTCCCTGGTTTTTGCTTTGGAAATTTTTGCATATTCACACCTCTTTTTTTACCACTAGATCCCTTGGACTTGTCATGGGGCTGTGAGGGCCAGTTGGTCTCACCACCCCAGTGAAGAGGAGGGCAGCTCCACCGTCCTTCCTCACAGCTTAGCAGTCACAGAAGTCAGAGCCAAGGCTGCACAGCAGGGCCACTCCACAAGGGGTGTTGGATGACAGAGAGATGAACACCCAGGAAAGGGGAAGACTGCCACCTTCACCTCCAGCTGACAACTCTTAT
Organism: Nicator chloris; assembly: GCA_013400495.1. Classification (NCBI taxonomy): domain Eukaryota; kingdom Metazoa; phylum Chordata; class Aves; order Passeriformes; family Pycnonotidae; genus Nicator; species Nicator chloris. The sequence goes on along the minus strand of WAAE01034651.1, from coordinate 21,039 downwards.
CTTCCTTCCTGCCACCTGCCCTTGTGATAGAACCTATTACTGACACTGGGGACAGTTTAGGGGGCATTAGCTAGAGGTGGATACTGGGTGTGACACCTGGCACCAATGATCTGCAGGCCCCTGTCCATCTCCATTAGAAACACCCTCACTGCAGTCACAGCACGTTTTTTTTTTTCTTTTGTACATCCAATACTGTAAAAGTGGTGTTTATATATATTAATGCACAGCAGCTTTCTCTCTGTATTTGTATGACATCTTTAGAAATTCTTATTTATCTTTTACATGTATTTTTCCTTTCTTTGTCAGGAGCATTCATATTTCAGGCAAAAGTAAGTAGCATTGCCTGTTCCTGAGGTTGCCAAGCAATCTCCTCGATACATACCTTTTTTCACTTACTTATAACTCAGCCAGACTCTAGCTGTTTGTGATGAATTTTTCCATGCCAATTTCTGCCTCCAGCTGAATCTTTGCATCAAAATGTTTCCAGCTTTTCTGAGAATGATGCTAGGGGAAAATAGGCAGTTTTGTTCATATGATTCAGAAGCTTTGCTTTGAAATACTAAAATATCTTTTGTTTGGAGGAAAGGGAAGAGATGAGGAGGAACCAGAAAGACTGCAAAGTATGAGATATATGTCTTTTTATTTCTGAAAAACTTCTGGACCAAAAGTTATGCACAGAGACCCAGATTTTGGGAGATAGAATCCTGGGAAGATATATTGGGCAATCAGGAAATTTCCAAGGAGTGTGTATGTGAAGTTGGACCCAGGAATCAGTATGGGCATAATGTGACAAATCAGGGAGAGACCCAAGACAAATAGACCTGTTGTCCAAGGGAGTATTTGGAGCCAGACATCCAGGGGAAGGAGGGTGTTTAGGGAAGGATGCTGAGATAGGAACAGCCCCTGGAGTCCTGGGATACTCAGTCTGGGGCTGGGAACGTGGCAGCTGGGATTTAACAAAAACATTTTCTTGTAGGGTTTCAGTGCTTGATCACTGACTACTTTTCCATAGCACCCCAGTGTCATTCATTGTGCAGAAGGCATCTCTCCATGCTATTCTACATTCTGTTAAGTAAAGAAGAGTCTTGTTTGCAGGATGTTAATGTCTTTATTTATGTATTTAATTTCATAAACTGGGAATAGTCACAAATGCCAAACAAATTGTGCAGAATCTTGCAATCCAAATTTTCTGTAGCAGAAAGAAGTTAATGTAACAAAGAGTGAAAACAAACCCTGCCTTCTAATGTCATCCAGAGCCTGAGGTGGCTTTGGAACTGGTGTTCAAAATGAAGGCGTTGCTGGAAATCAATCTAAAGCAATTTTAGGATTCTAATTAAAATTCATTATAAACAAGAACAAAAGAGAGGATTTTTTTTTCTCTTCACAATTCTCTTTTGCTTCCTTTACCTTCTCCAGGATGTTTTCCTCTTCCCTGTTTTATTCTTTTGCCTCTTATTTAAATACAGAGACTGATGTAACTAGCTGAGGTTTCATCTTTTGTAACAATACTGTGACCCGTGACCAGAAGGGCAGCTAACAGCACTGACTTAAAGAACCTGACTCTGGCATCTGCCAGTTCTTGAAGGGACTGATAAGACTGTGTGATGTGTTTGTCTTTAACAGTGAGTTTGCAAGTAGGAGTCTACACCTCCAAGTGAAAATATTTTTTCCTTTTCTTTTGTCTTCAATTTTCTGTGCAACATTCTTGTCCTTCCTTCTAGAAATAACAGAATTATTTCATTTTTGTTCCCTAATAAAGAATAGCATTTCTGTAAATTGATCAAGCAGGAAATCCTCTTTCTGTCTACTCTGTACAATAAAAAAAAAGGAATAGGAAATGCTATTAAAAAGAAAACCCTTGGTAAACAAGTACTCTAAAGCCTCTGTATTCATTACTTGAGCATTATTGAACAATCTAATGTTGTCCTATCATATGGTCACTTGACACCTTTGACAATTTAGGCCCATTTAGTCCTTCAAAGGAACACAGGAAGAGAAGAAATAGTAGTAAGTTAAATCAATTGAATGGTGCTCTGAAAGTTGGGGGTTTTGTTCCTAGCTTTGTCCATTGATCCTTTCAATTAATAAAGACAAAACTCCCTCCTTTTCAATTACTGTGTAGTCTTTGGCTGCTAAATGTTTGACTATATCCCAAAAGTTGATCTGCACAAGGGCTGAGTGTCTCCAGTGCAATTGAAAGTGATGTAAAATGCATTTTGAACATTTAAACATCCTATATAATATTAAATTGCTTTGAAAAATCATGACCTCTTTCACAATTTGCATTCTGTTCCTCTGTTCTCCGTTTTCTCATCTGTAGGAATGAAGCTAATATTATTTTCTCTATCTCAGATTCATTCATCCTGGTAATGGCTGGTAATGAAGACAATGACTATTGTCTATTGTAATTTTCTGCAGCAGGTGAGATGGATCGGTGGGCCCCATCTTTTTCTCAGAGGATATGTCCTTATTTCAGTAACAGCCATCAGCATCACCTTCCTTGATAAACCTGGGCAGGCAACCGACACATTAAATTGGAGCAGATATTTTATTTTCTGGATTTGTAGAGGCCCAAAAATTTTCCAGCAGGAGTACAGATATGTGGACTGAACAAAAGCCTTTTAAAAAGAGAAACTTTCTTGTCTCTGCTTACCCTTCATAGAGGCATTAAAAATTGTTGACAGTCTTGCAGAGGTCTCTGGGCTGCAGGTTAAAAGCAACTTTACAGACACTGAACTTTCTGACTCAGCTCTCTGCAGACATGAGGTTTTCACTGCAGATATCTGCATTGTAGAAGTTCTGGAGATAAAAGGAGATTTTTAGGGAGAGCTCTTCCTCCTGGGCATTCAACCTGCTTTAATATCTCTATTTTTAAACCACATTTGGACTAATTTTATGTTCATTTAATGCATCTTATTTTCATATAGTTTTCCCATTAGAAAGAGAAGCATGAAAAAATGAATGTTGGGAATTCTACATGGTATAAAAGATCAACATGATAAATACAGTTTCAGATATATATCTAGTGGAACAGCATTCATTCAAATATGGTCCCCAATGACTGTCCTGCTACCTACACATATCAAAGGATGGACTACAAGGAGGACATCCTAATTCTATATTAGCTGAAATGGCAGTCCCATTTTTTCATCAATTGCAACCTACCTAGAAAACACAAATGTGCTTTAAATAATGCTAGAAGGGAAATAAAAAGAAACAAAAAAGCTATTAGTGCTACTAATTTGAAAAAGGCTAGTTAAACAGCTCTATTTTGCAATCTCATTTTAAATTATTCACTGTGCTGGACCTGCAGAAAGAATGACAAAGCACATGGGATATGGTTTAATTAGGCCAAAACTTTATTAACTTCATTCATCTGGGAGTTATCTGGCAGTAATTTGTGCAGTATAGGTTATCATGCCATTTTCACTCTTTATGACCTTTTTAGAGGGGATTATCTTCAGCCTGATCCCTGTCCACTCCCACTGGTACGGGCTCACTGCAGCTGCAAGCAAGTTTAGTGGCCTGTTAATCCACCCATTTTACTTTTGTCAATCATCTCACACATCACGGTGTCTGTTGCAACCTTAAAAATCAGTGTCAGACTCTTCATTATGCTCTGGGGATGGCACAGGACTTACACTAAGATATGACAGTCTCCTTAGTGTTACACTAACCTGCTCCAAAGTCCCAAAGGGTACAGGTGTCAGATTGTAGAAATGGAATGGACAGTGTCCTGTACCTCACCTGGAATTGTTCACCAAAATTTCTTACATGTATCCAGTCACAATTCCACATATACCCTTACAATAAGCCCCGGGTGTCTGAAGAGGGTGCAGATGATAAAATTGCTCACTCTGCTTTGTTCTCTTTCCTAACACTGTGGAGAGTGGACAGGTTCATGTATGCTCTGTGCATGCTTGCTTCTCTGCTCTACACGGTGCAATTTTTCCTCAGTCCTAAACCAGACTGCACAAGCAATACTTGAGATTGTTCAGAACTAGAAGTAGCCATAAGGAACGAGATGCCCAGAGCTAAAATTAACCATAAGGAATGAGAGTCCCATTTTCAGCCTCTTTCAGCAAAATATAATCCCTGAATGCCTCAGCTAATATAAAAAAAAAATTAATGGAAGAGTCTCGTAGTATTTTCTTTACCTTCCTTGCTTTGTATTTGATAACTCAAAGTCAAAAGGCAATTCCACTCCTGTACTTTAAGTCTCCAGACCTCCAGATGTCCAATCCTTGCCAAGGCAGTTACTTTTTTCTGTTGTAAACAGTCCACAAATGCCACCTGGAATGTGATTGAGTGCAGTGAAAACACATTGTTATTCTGGCATACCTAAAATAACCAGGGACAACAGATGTTCTTTAAAGAATACTAGGATAATTCTTTTTACTTGACTAATTAACTGGCAATTTAAAATGGTTCTGTTTTCCATTTCACTGTGCTCATATGCATTTCTGATTGAACCTTTGCTTCACTTGAGATATTCTTTATGAGCAGGAAATTTGAAGGATCTGCTTAGCCTAACATCCTTTAACAAATTTTTCCCTGAAGTTCTGACACAGAATTGTGAAAATTTCTATAGCACACAGCAAAGCTCCTCCAAATAGTCATGCAAAGCTCCTCCAAATAATGCTGTCTTGAAGGAGAGTTGAGAAAATTCATATTCCCTAGGGAGATGGAAATCACTCAAAGTGCAGGCAACCTTAAAACATTAGGCAGCCCAGAAACCTTTTTATTTTTATTCTTAGGTAGTAGGTCTCAGATTTCCCTCTGACTCATTGGACTGAATCTTACAGACAAACCTGGTAAATATGAGGGAACTTACCTCCCTGCCAGCTGTCAGGGAGCTAACCATAAATTGTTTGGACTTCCTCCAAACAGATATTTGCTCTGTATGTGTTACTCTGTGCATGGAATTGAACACTTGAAGTGCTTGATACTTTATGTTTGAAATCCATGCTTTATGCTTGACTGTGATGGATTTACCATGAATACTAAAAGTGTTGTTTCTACTCCGTATGCAAGCAAGAAAAAAAATGCAAACTGAAGAAATGGCTTCTAACATAATATTTTATGAATTAGTGGATTTTCACATACTGTAACAGAATAGACTATTTCTGTTGGAAGGGACCCACAATTATCATCTCATCTAACTGTGAGATTAATTCACAGCTGACTAAATGTTAAAGTATGCTGTTAAGGGCGCTGTCCCAACACCTCTTAAACACTGACAGACCTAGGGCACAGACCACCTCTCTAGGAAGCCCGTTCCAGAATTTGACCACCCCCTCGGTAAAAAAATGCTGCTCACAGTTCAGACTATGTCTCCTTGGCATAGCTTTGAACCATTTCCATGGGTCCTGTCACTGAATACCAGGGAGCAGAGCTCAGCATGTCCCTCTCTTATGTCCCCTCCTCAGGAAGTTGTGGAGAACACTCCAAACTAGACAACCCCAAAGTTCTTAGCTGCTCTTTATAAGACATTCCTTTCAGCCCTGTCAGCAGCTTTCTTGACCTCCTCTGGACACGTTCGAGGACCTTCACATCCTTCCTAAACTATGGGGCCCAGAAGTGCACAGAGCACTCAAGTGAGGCTGCACCAACACTGAATACAGCGGGATGGCCTCCTCTTCTGACTGGCTGGGAATGCTGAGTTTGGTGCACCCCAGGATGGCATTTGCCCTCTGGGCTGCCTGGACTCACACTGCTGACTCCTAGTGAGGCTGCTGTCAGCCAGCACCCCCAGATCCCTCCAGCCACTCCTCTACCAATGTGTATCTGTGTCTGGCATTACTCTGTGCTAGGTGCAGCATTTTGCCTTGTTTAATATCATCCCATTGTTCATTACCCAACACTCCAACTTACCTACTGTCTCTGGTCCCTCAAGGGGGTCAACAGCACCTTCAAGTTTGGCATCATCAGGTACATGAAGGCAAAAATCTAAGGAGTGTCTGGTGGGTAAAATTTGAAGAACTAAATCTTGTCATTTTAATAGAACACAAAATGTAGGTATATGTCACCTTTGGTATTTTTTTTCCAACCCAGTAGAATATTAGCAGTCCAGAGTATTTGAAGGTGCTTGGATAATTGTAGGTAACATCTTAATATTGGAGATTCCTTTGAAAATCTTGATTCTAACCACACCAAAGAGCCGTATGTATGTGTCAAATATATTAGTGCTCAGCAGACTCACTCAAAACACTTTCAAATGTCAAAAAGCAAAATAAGGCATTGTCTTTGTATGATGCTTTATAGAAGTTAGCTTCTAATGAATGAGTACTTTAATGAGATGTTAAGAGAATTTAGGGATTTTTGATAATTTATTTCTGTAAAGAACAGAATCAATCACCAATGATGCATAGCTGAATTTTGCACTTTTTCTGGGCAATGGAGTCCCTCAAGGGATTGCCTGGATTTGTCCTCAAACAAGTGTACCATTGTATGGAATCTTAAGTAGTGTCTGGCTACCTCTTTCTGAATTACTGAACATAAGTGAGATGAGGAAGGTACAAAACTGGTGAATACAAAGCGAGAGCAACATTTTTCCACCCAGTGAGCCTTAAGCATTTGCCTTTAGGTATTTCAGTATAATCAGTGTTTATGTAGCCTTTTTGAATACACCCAGGTTTGACTTATAGCTCACATGGACAAGAAGTCTATCAAATATGGTTTCAAGATGTATTTGTTCCAAGTTTCAAAAAAACAATGGGATGTTGAAAATCTCCAAAGATCACTTGGCTGCATAATAGAGATGAATATAAATGATGTCCATGGCATCTCTTTGTCTAGAGCAGCAGTGCCTGATGAAAGTCCTGCTTATGAAATCCCTCAGTGTATAGTAACCAGAAAAACACTAGGTACGTGAATGTATCAGGAAGAAATATTCTGGTATAGAAAGACTGACAGACATATCCAAGGAGATATCTTATTTCCAGCATTTGAAGGAAGAAAGAGTAAAATAAAAAGGAAGGTTTAGCACTTAGTATTCATGAGCAGACTTGTGCAAATAATAGATATTTTGGTTCAATGGCCTTTCAGAAATGTATATAAATAAAATTTTTGAGGTTTACTGAATATATTCAATCCTTGTTTTCTTTTTAGATGCACTTACATATTTCTGTTTGACAAAACTGAAATGAGGTATTTTGTTTCTTCAGCTTCTAATCCCTCTATTTTCTGCCTGAGACTATTAATCAAATAAAATCAACAACAGTTTTATTGCTCCAAAACTATTTCTTCAGCATTTTTTTTCTTCAGAGTACACTTTGAACAGCTCTGCTTATGAATATTTTGTGCATAGGCAAAGAGTAAATATTTAAAACACTGCTTTTATAAGGAAATTAAAAAAATAACCAATATAACCTACAGGTCCTGAAAAGGTAAACAATGTATATTCAATCCATACACATGCTAAAGCATGTTTCAGTTTTAAGCATTCTCTAGCATGTGTCAAAGTTCATAAGCTAGGACAGAATCAACAATTTTCCAAGGAATTAATGGTGCTTGGCTTTGGAAAGACGTAGGCATAGACTAACTAAGAACCACAGAGAAGTAAAATATTTTGCAATAGTTGTTGTTATAGGGATTGTAGGAATGCAGATCTAACAGGGAAAATAAATTTTGTAAGTCACTGCTGCAATTTATTTTTTTAGGATGAACTACCAATGTTATTTAGTAACAATAAAGGATGTTGTTTATATTGGCTAGTAAAAATGTGTAAATTTTTAGCATCTGCAGAATCATAATGGTTGTCTGTCTTAAACAAAGATCAATACTACCTGCCATATCTATTGTCAAACAAAGGCTTGACCAAACAGAAATGCTGGGCAATAAAAAAATCAGACTAGTATTGATGCCTTAAGTTTTAGCTTTCATATATTTCAGATCCTGTACTGGATTGGTATACAACTCTGAGCTTCATACGGAGTGTTAGTGAGCTCTCATCACAGTTTGGTCAGACAAAGCAATCCTGGGCCTGGGAACCAAGGTCACACCATTCACCTCAGGGCCTGGAAAGGCAAACCCTGGGAATGTGACTTCATTACCTGAAGCTATAATTAGGCAATTAACCTCTGATATACAAATAGACCAAACTTATATCTGTCTGAGAAAACTCGTGACTGTTGTCCATTTTGGGTGTAGCCTCTGTCAGGCTTTTGCACTGCCCAAGGTGTATCTGATAAAGGCCTTTATTAAATACCCACTTTATTCTCCAACTCTGTCCAGCCTCTGTGCTAGGGAGCCTCTCCAGGCATCACTATAGCCACTCATGCAGTAGAGTTTACAGAGCCTGTTGTCTGCAGCAAGTACATATTTGAAATTATTAACTGAAAAATTAAACAATGATGAAAGCCATTTTGGCAAAAATATAAGGTATTTGATGCTAAGGTAATTAATTCTAAAATTCAGCCTGAATTAATTGGTGATCCTAGAGGCCTCTTCCAGCCTTAATGATTCTATGAGATATGGAGAGAGAGACATTGATTGCATAAAGTGAACAAATTCCTCTGAAAAGCTATTTTGTGCAGAGTATGTTCTTTACCACTAGTGACTCACAAACTGGTATACTGGTATATATTTATTTTTCATTGATCTGAAAAATAAACAGGTTTGGAAGGGACCTTTGGTGCATAAATGTCCTCTAGTGCAACCAGGACCAGTTTCAATGGGGGATGAGGTTGTTCAGGGCCCTGTCCAGCTAAATTTTGGATGGACCACATCAGGTTCTGTCATCTTGTCCCAGATAGGACATGAATCTCCCAAGGATGAGAAAAGGAAGTTATTCAGAATGAAATGAAACAAAGCAGAACAATCAAATTCCCTTCTTATTCTGAGCATGACTCAGCTGAAGTGATTTGGATTCTCTTTTGAAAGGCAATGTGAATACTCAGTGAATACTCTGGGATGGCATGTAAGCAAACATCCCAGTGGGGATGCTTCTGAGCACTGGGGTCTCTTAGGCTTGATAACACTGTTTGCAGAGCAGTAAGAGGAACTCCCTCTAGCTGTTTCATGGAACAGGATACATTGCCCCAAACTTTTGTTAACAGTACTGTAGCTCGTGAAAAGTGCATCAAATACTTTGAATTTATTTGCCTGTAATTCTGTGTCTCCACAGTTAGAGACATTTAATAGGTATAAATGTCATAAATATAAATAGGCATAAAATAGGTCATCACTGTAGTTGTAGCTGTTAATTAAGATACCTTTCTGGCTAATTGAATTGTATCTGTGAGAGGGTTTTTATATAATCAGTATTTAGAAAGTCTGTATTTAGTGGTTATATTTTATTTCATATATTTATACTTATTATAATGCCAGGTATAAGACTTATTGTAATGCCAGATACACAGGTGGACCAGGGCTCTTAGTTTTTTCTCGTTTGTTAATTAATTGTCCTTTTTGGCTTAACTTTGTATTTTATACCCCTGGCCTCACACTCATAGTAAGAAGAATAACTAAACAAAATCGAATGAGGAATAAGAATATACAAAGCTCTCAATGGCTAAAAGTCCAGCATCACAATGAGATATTCACATAGCACCTAAGCTTATGTGCAGCTACGAGAAAAAAGGTAGAATCCCAAAATCCCTTAAAAATGATTGGTGGAGGCAGATATTATGGAAGGTGTGTCAGAGCTTGTATGTGAGATATTAGCAGTTAGATATTCTTTACTCAGTGTTAGAAAGTCTTCAAAAGTGGGTGGGGGGACACTTTTCCTGAAATTATCAGTTTGTTCATTGATATACACTGTCACTTCCTTTGTTAGTATGAATTTCTTCCTACACTTCTAAATGTACTGATATTTACTCAGGTCTTTTACCTTCCCAATTCTCTTCACTGGATTCTGTGCTCTGTGTCATCATCAGTGATACCAGGGTAGCTTACAGAGTAAATGTACATATGACTTTAAATGTTATTAATTACTTTTGTAGGTGATTGTCTTTGCTTTTTATTTAATAGCAGTCTGAATCCTGTGTTTATCCCCCTTCTGATTAGTACAGAATAAATGGCAAAGATAAGTGACAGTATTTGGCTTTGCCCGTTGAAACAGTGACACAGGGCAGGACACAGGAATGGATAAACAGCTGTCTGAAATGAGACACTGTGTGAGTGGAAATGGAGATGTGTCAGCCAGGGAATAGAGCATGGTCAGGTCTCAGACCTCTGCTGCCTTTAATGGGACCAACTTGCTTGTGGGAAGAAACTTGAGGAATATTAAGTGGCTCATAGAACAAATAAAAGCTTTTGGAGAACTGCTTTGAAAAATGAGTGCTTTCTGGCAAATGAAAGTATACCTCAGTTGCATAATACTGCTATGTCCAGCAGGCTCAAAGCAACACAATAAGAGCAGCAGTGGTATTGTGTAAGGGACAGAAGATAAATGAAGTATTGATTTCAGAACCAGCAGAATGCCACAAAAGGGACATACAATATTTCTATGGGGCCAGATCCTCACTTGCTGTAATTTGGTATTGTGCCATTGAAGTCAAGCTGATTTATGTCAGCTGTAGTTCTGGGCAGGTGTATTTATAACAGGGAGGCATAAATAAAAGTCATGCTCAGAGTGCTTGGTAGGAGTTGATTTCCCAAAACTGAATGAAGCATACACAGGCTTTACAGTTTATCTCTTCTTTCAACTTACTGCAGTACTCACCTTCAGATAATTTCTGATCTGTCTTTAGCCTTTCTGAATAGATCTTTTCCTTGCTTCCTGGAGTCCTGTTTCATCCTGATATTCTCCAATTTAAGAAATTATTTTCCTGCAGCGGTATAAAGGCAATTGCTAACCTGTCCTCTGCCAGATCTCCTGGTTCACACCATTCTTTCCTTTAGTCCCACAAAAAAGTCAATTGCTTTGGGGTTTCATTTTGGGGTTCCTTCCTGCCTGGTAGAAAATGAGTTCTACCAAAAGTTTCTTCTACCAAAAAGAGAGTGGCCAGTGTTGAAACGGCATAGGTCAATGTCTGTCAGCATTATGGGATGTATCAGTCTTGTCTGCATGCTGAGAAAGAAATGGATCTTGGAAATAACTTCCTTCTACTAGTTTTAGAAGGGTAGCCCTGTGTGAATGCCAGCAGTGTGCTAACAGAACATCCCACAATACACTGCTGTCCCATTGTGACAGAGTACTGTGGGATGCTCATCAGAAGCCATATATTTGTAATTAAAAAAAAAAAAAAATAAAGAAAAAGTGTTTGCTTGGTCTGGTTTGTGTGCAGTGTTTCATGTTGGCAGTGTGTGGCTTAGCTGAGACAATCTAGACTGCCTGAGAGTCTGCTTTGGTCTGAGTGACCTGAGCAAGAACAGAGACAACACTCTCATTTTTATCTAAACGAGATAGATTTAGAGGGGATGGTAAAAATTCAAAGGAATACCTCTCCCTGAAATATTTCTATTCAATTTTCACTGACAGAATTTTAGACAATTACTCTGAGGTTTCTTTTTCTAACAGTCGTGGAAATGACTCAAAATGTACTGTTTACATGCAATTTCATTTTGACTACACTTAATACTTAATTTTCTCTTGATTTACTAATTGTGAGATGAAGATTAAACAGTAGGTTACTGAGTAATAAAGTGCATTCCTGTCACTGTTCAAAATATTTAGGCATGCTGTCTAGAGTTCTCCAGGTCATATGTGTGTAATAATCTTAGGTTATTGATGAGAGAAATTTAAAAATCTTTCTCAGCAGATAGAGTTGCTTTAAAATTAGTCACTGAAATTCCATGATTTTTTTGTTATAACTATTTGTGTTTAGCCAATTTGTGTTTAGCTACATACCAACTTGAATAACACATCCCTCTTGAAAAATGTTAACATATTTTATGCAATCTCTTGATTGAATGCTATTTACACAAGTCTTCAAATCAGAAGACGAAAGGAAACAAAATCATGAGCTTTTTTATCTATGTAATTTTTTTAAATCTGTCCTGTTAGTCAACTTTAATGTACAATATGGGGAACCAACAGAGGAAACTACCTAACCCAAACATAAAGATTCTATTACTGTGTAAAACAGACTCATAAATCTGAAAGCCTGTATTGATTAGTTAGCAAATATTTTCCCATAAAAACTTCAAGTCTTTTCAGTTGTTTATAATCCATGTTGGTATAATTTAGCTATAGGGCCCACTAGGGCACACTGAGTAAAAAAAAAAAAACAACTCACTCCATTATTTTAGGGTAAAAAAGTATCTCAACTCCAAAGCTGAATTCAAACCAATATTTTATGATGAACAAGCAGTTACCAAACATTTTCTTTTCTTTTATTTTCCTCCCTATTTCGCATATCCAGTGGAAATTTGGCCAGATAGGTTTCCTGATTTTTTCTCTGCTTAACCAGATACCTACTGTGGAGGGCTTCCTTTTTAATTTTTTGAAGTGAAAACAACTTACATCTTTAAAGATCATTTGCATTTTGCTTAAAATAACTCCTTTAAAAAGTGTGTGATGCAAGAAGATTGAACATACAAAACCCAGTATTTTCCAGTGTTTCTCTAATTCTTTGAACTATGGAAGAAGGCTCTATACTTATTTGGGCATGATGTATGCCCAAAGTGGATGAATATATACATGGCAGGGGGCAGACTGTGAGCATGTGAATGAAATCTCACCTTTAAGTAGAAGACAGTAAATCCTTGTAGCCATTTACTCCAAATAATACCTATTCATTTACTGAAGAAGGAGAAATCTTTCTTTCAGGATGAACTGGTTAGGAATTTCCACAGAACAGAGCTGACCATGAGCAAGGAATAAATTGGCTCAGCTGCTTCCTGGCAGAGTCTGTATCTGTTTCTTAGCCATGGTCTACCACTGACCAAACAAAATCCATTAAAACGGATCCTGAAGTTTGTTGAAAATCAGTGGCAATAGATATACTTTAAACAATGGAAATAGCAAAAGCAAGCCAAAAAGTTTACTCTTTCAATGAAGAATGGTTACTTTTCCAACTAGTTATTTAAAGAAACCCAAACACACATATGTATGTGGAATAAAGGAAAGAATTTGGGGATAAAGTGTTTGGATTTTTAAACATTTTTTTCCTGTTAGAAAAATAGGTCCATTTTTAGGAAGCACATCTCAGTACCGTGAAACCCAGAAAATTTCACCTTACTGCTTTTAATCATGTCAGTAACTTTCTCAACTGAAAATTATTGCAAGTAATATTTTTATTTATTGATTTCTTCTACCATTGTGACATTGTACAGAATGGAACTACTCCTAATATGTCCTGAAGGAAGCACTTACAGTGATACAAAATTAAACAGCTTGGTATTTTATAAGCATTTATAACTTATATGGTATCAAAGATGTCCATAAAGTTCTACAAACATGTGGAAGGATTTGTAGACGCTTACAAACTAATTTAAGCAGACACAACAGTGTAAGTAACAAGGCAGAGCTGAGAGAGAAGGTGCTTTAATACTAGTTGATGCATGTGACATGAATCCTCAAATCAAAAAGCTTTCATGGCCAATCCACAGCCAAATTATCATTTCCTGAGCAGCATTGGGAGGTCAGCACCTACCTTTCACTGACCTAGCATATCAGCTACTGTCATTGACTACTGACAATTTCAGCCATGCATTCTTCTCCTCTCTCCTATTTTACTTGTCGTTTGAAATAATTTCTTATAAATATAGTAAGGAAATCCTCTTTTAAATGTCTCTTTAAATGTTTGCTGGCAGTGATGTCCTGGAAAATATTGTAAAAAAAAAGTGTCTGCTTCTGTGTTGGGACTGCTGCTCACTGTGTTGACATCAAATGTCTTACCTTTTTGGGGTCTCTTGGTTTTTTTTTAAAAACTTGTAAAACTTGCAGAAGAAGTTAGAATTTTGTTGTGTGCTTGTCCAGCATTGTTTTGCTCCATGTCTAGTATTTGGTGAAAAGAAAAATAAAAAAAATACACCCCTCCCCCACATATCCGTGGATTTTAAGGACTGAGTAGAAGCAGAAAAAAAGAGAGGAAAAAAAAGAAGAGAGAAGGGTGCAACAGAGATAAATTTGTGGGCAACTCGGAGTCAAGTTATCCAGAAGAAGAGACAGAGGATGTAGAGGTAATAAAGTAGGATAGTTATTGTAAGAAAAAAAGGGATGACAATGTTGCTGTGCAAAAGACTCTGTGCAACTCAGTTAAATTGCTCTGAAGAAAATATATTTTGGTACTACAGAGTTGATAGGTTCTGAGTTACCCCTGTGATCTCTGTATGACATATGCCCCTTTAACATACCATAATTTTACATAGTACCACAATACCATAATGTAAAAAGCAATCCACAGATAATCCTAGTGTGTGGCTTTCCCTAAAAAGTGGCTCAGAATATGCAAATTCCTCTGCTTGTGTTCCTGGGCCCTTGTCAGTGATGTGGGGATCATGGGATGATGAGAGAGGGCAGTGATGGAGCTCAAATAATGAGGTATTCAGCAAACGAAAAATTTGAAGTAAACTTCTACTTGTATGTATATGCATAATGCTGAATAATAAAAGTGCTTTCTTCCGTTCTAATGGAAAATCTGTGACTATCGATATGAAAAATACTTACTGCTGGGTTAGTAAGAGTCTGACTAAGTATTATGTCATTGTAAAATGGCTTGAGAAGTTGAGAAATACATCAGTGAGTCACCAGAACAGAAACTGTGGCTGCAGGGAAAGGACTGAAAGAAGAGAAATGGCAGTATGTCAGTTCTTGAATGTGGTCCTGCCTGCAGCTTGCATCTGACATGCCCAAGGCAGTGCTCCCTGAGAGCGACAGCACAACTGGCTGTGGTGCTTCTGCTTCTGTCAAAAGTTTGTGTTCCTCAGTGACAATTACATGAAAAGCTCATCTATTCTGCTCTATGACCTGGCTGTGCTGCCATAGCCTTTGGGAAAGACTGTGGTGCAGCGTGAATCCTGGCTAATACTTAGTGTAGAGGTTAGCCTAGATTAGGCTAGAACCCCTTCACTTGTGTCACTAGTCTGTCACTGGCTCTGTCAAAGTGTCCAGAAGCATGAGAAAGAAACTGCCTCAATGTTTTTCTGTTTACTATGGGAAAACTCCTCTTTTCATGTATCTATTTAAAATTCAAAAAGCATGTATATTTCTCTCTATAAGCATAGCTTGGAGTAATATTGAATTTTTTTTCATTTGACTTGTGTATTTTTCTCTAATTATTTCTTGTTGATCTGGCAGTACTCTGCAGGTTCTCTTACTCTGGAGTCTACAGTCTTCTGTCATCTTATATACACACAGCTTCAATACTCATAAAAAAAGCATCTCATTGAGATGAGAGCCTGGCAATCATTTACCTATATCTTTGCAGCTTTACTCTCCACTTCTCACTCTTTGTTTGACATATTGATTTTGTATTTTCAGTCACCCGTTGGCCTTGAGTAGGATGAATGACTGCGTATTGTTTACATTGCAGGAATGCCTCACAGCAATGACAATTCAGTCAGAGAGCTGGACCCTGTACAAGTGTCCAGCTGGATGGATAAACCCTGAAAGAACAGTCTGCCAGAAAAACAACAGTCAAGACAGGTAAATAGGACGAAATATCCTACACAAGCAAATTGCAGGATAAAGTCTCATTGTTTTTATTCTAATAAAGAATAAATCAGTGCTGACACAGTGAAGTGGTGAGAGGTTCAGAAGATAATGATTTTAATGAATTTTAGGAGAGAAAGTAAACTAAATTTTAACTTTATCTCTTTAAAGGAACACAGAACTAGAAGTGGTTGGCTATGTCACCGTGTCTTGTCTTTGTCAAATCTTCCGGCTGCCCCAGTCAAGCCAACCTTGGCATTTTAACCCCTTTGATTATGTGAGGTGCCTTTGTTTTAGTAAGTAAACATGAAGTCACTGGAGAGAACTACTTTTTTTTCCTCTTCAGGAATGAAAGTATCTCCATGGAAGTCCTGCCTGTGTACTTTGGTGCCTTCTAAGTTGCATTGTCGCTGTGTTCCGTGACTTTGAAGATGACTCCAAAATGGAATGTGCACCTCACAGCTGCCCATGTCAGCTGGGATTTAGGGCACAAGAAACACATTATATCAGCTGCTCTGTGGCTTCTCTGCTTTCCTTTTCACTTCAAGTTTGTCAGAAAGGAGGAGATGTCTTTCTGGTTTAGGTCTTAGTGATGTGAGAAGACACCTTTTCTCCCCTGTGCAATCTGCAGCAGTTGAGATAGCCTGCCAAGGCAGCCATCTCTGGCTTGAACCATCTTGAAACCATCTGATCATGCATCTGATCTTCACCTATGCAAGTGGCGTCCTCTGTTGATGAGGTACATTCCACATCACATCAGTGTGCCTGAAAGCTAGGGGCTGTACTCAGATTCTGATGCCACAAACTGAGTTGCTGTGTGGATGATTATGCACGTGCTCACCGATAGAGAAATGTGAGTATGTATGTATTGTACTGCCTCGCTTCAGGGCACAGCCAAAGGATGCAGAACATCCTCAGATGCAGAACATCCTCAGCCTTAGCTGAGCAGAAGCTTGAACAAACTGTCGAGTTGGTTCATGGCAATTTTTGTTGTTGCCCTCTGCAGCTCTCAGTGAACATGAATAGCAGCTAATGCAGGGGATCAGGCTGCAGAATTAATTGACTCATAGAATCTTTACACTGGAAAAGACCTCTAAGGTCATTGAGTCCTATTGTTACCCCAGCACTGTCAAGTCTCACATTAAACCATGTCCCTAAGAGCCATATCTGCACATCTTTTAAATACTTCCAGGGATGTTTACTCCACCAGTTCCCTGGGCAGCTTATTCCAATTCTTTGCTCTTACAGCAAAATTCTTGTCCTAATATTCAATCTAAACCTCCCCTGTCAAGACTAGAGGCTATTTCCTTTTGATTATCACTTGTTATTTGGAAAAAGAAACTGAGACCCACTTTGTTACACCCCTATCAGGCAGCTGTAGAGAACAATAAGGTCTCCCCTCAGGCTCCTTTTCTCCAGGCTAAGCAACTCCAGCTCTCTCAGCCACTCCTCATAAAACTTGCACTCCAGACCCTTCCCCAGCTCCATTGTCCTTCTTTGGACTCACTGCAGGACTTCAACATCTTTCTTGTTGTGAGGGGCCTAAGACTGAACACAGGATTTGAGCTGTGACCTCACCAGTGCCACAGTCACTGGGGGGAGATGGTCCTGCCCTCGTCCTGCCCACTGCACACTCAGACCAGACAGCCAAAAGAAGCTGTGTGCTGCAGAAACTGGCCCTGCTTGTGTGAGGGTCTTTGCCCTTGGCAGTTAGTGGCAGCCTGCAGTTGGATGGTTTTTGAGGGCTCTTTCCCAATGACCAGATCTGCAATTTAGGAAATTTCCTCATAGTGGATCAACCAACTTTTTCAGGCCACTTGTTGAAGGAAAGCATGACCCTAAAATCTGCTCTGGAACTGCACCGAGCAAGAGAAACCTGCAGTGCTTAACTTTCTAAATGTTTTTTTTGCTTTCTTCATGTGTCATTAATCCTTATCAAGCTGCTCTCTTGCTTGCAGGTGGATGATCTGAGATGTAGTTCTGAGGTAGAGCCCTCTCTGAATTTTATGTTGCATTTTCCCATCAGTTTTGTTAGATTTCAAACTGAAAGGCTGCCACTTGGGGAATCTCAGTTTGCCACTTAATTCCAATATGTCCTTCATTACCTTTCAGTTTAGCTGGTAAAGCATCCAAGCTTGTCTTGTAGAACATACCTGGCAGGAAGAAACATCCTAGAGGCTGCTGCTGAGAGCAAAGTCACTGCTTCTTGAATGTTTAGCTGCTAGTAACTTAATATTGATACATGTCTACAATTTGGGAGAATGGGAATTAGTAAGGGAACTTCTGACTCTGTAAACACAACTACATGCATAATCAACACTGTTCGTTTCTAGTCTAGTTGGCAAATTTTCTGTCATAAATTGCCCCACTTTCTTATCCATTAAATCAGAGTGATATTTTTTCAGTGTGAGGATTTCTCCATCTTGCTTTCAGAAATTTACCTGACACCACATCTTAGTGGAAAGTTAGCCATCATGTTCAGATCACTTTTCTGCAGCTGCCATTCCAAAGACATGTTAATTTCCCTAGCTAGTTGAAGTTAAAATATTAATCTAGTTATTGAAAAATAATGAATGTAGAAAAACATGTACATGGTTTCTGTATGTTCTGAAATCTAAAATGCCTAGAGCTGCCCTGATTTCAAGCTCGTGAGTCATCTAAACCCAAGCTGTAGAAATTCCAGGGGATATGTTAAATAATTCATGAGTGATGTAATTTTACTGTGTATCTCATTAGCAAAATGCTGCAGGAAAAATTAGGGAAAAGAACGTAAAGCAATCCTGGTCCTATCTCTCTACTTCTTGTTTGTTTGTTTTTTTTCTCCTAGAACTGTCATATCTAAAGAATTAATTTATAAGTGGTAGGATAACAAGCTTATATTAAATTACAGCATGAAAATCTCTGTCAAGTGATGAGAAAAATTAAGAGAATCCTTTCTGCTTCAAGTCCTATACCCTAATATGTCTTGCACAGTCTTCTTTTGCAGATTGTAGGTACGTATGGATATGTATATCCACTTAATTTAAAATTATATATGTATGGGAAGGCTGAGAGAGATCTTTTTTGCCTGAAAATATATCCTGTGCCTCCCACACACAAAACCCTAAACAAACAAACAAACAAACAAACAAACAAACAAACAAACAAACAAACAAACACCCCCCACCCCCCAAACCCCGAAAAACCAAAAACTGAGAAAAAAATTACCACTTGGTCTCAAAGTTATTAAAGCCTTTTTATTAGCTTTAGCACTGTGTAATAGTCGAGTAAGCAATCAGGTTATGCAAATAATAATCTTCTTTTATCTAGAGGTATGCATCTGTAATTAAGAATGTCAGTCACCTTATCTTGTAAACAGTCTGTTCTCAGTGCACAAATATGGGATCTGGTGCAGATGTGTCTGTCTATGCCAGAGCACCAATATATCATTTTTGCTGCATCTAAAGCCTGCAATTTCATGCTTAGCACTTGGCATTGTAACCATGGTTATCTCCAGTTAGATGCAGAATACAGAGGCTTCAGCAGATGGGTTTTTACTTGGACCTCTGGCAATCAAAAACTAGAAAATCTCCAGAATATATAAACATAGGATATGGTAGATATATTAGTATTATTTACTATGAGATACATGAGGTTTTGACTTGGAGTTTCTTCCTCAACTTCTTTGCAAGCCAAGAGGACTCTTAAGTAAGAGAAATGGGCTTCTTTTTCTATGAGAGTTTTCCATATGCGAAAAGTAGAAGCTAAAAGGCTGATATTTCTCTAAAGTGACACATTATCTGTAAGCATGTATATTTTCAAATGCTTTGTTACCTTTTTTTAAATTTTACCTTAGGAGAATCTAGCGTGTTGTTTCAAAATTTTTAGCAAGTATTGGAAATTCACAGCATTGATATTAGCCTAGAATTTTCTACATTTTTATGGGCCTCCATGTGGCAGTGTTTGTTGAGCAGAAAGAATTTACAGCAGAATAAATTAAGCAGATGACCAGTGCATCTTTACATGTTGAAAAAAATTACTCTGTTTCTGAGGAGTGTGTGTGAGTGCCTGTTTTCTTCCTGAAGTCTGGGTGCTTATATGCATTGTCTTACAGTTTTGACTTCCTAAATGCATAGAATTTTCTGTAAACCTAATGTGTTCTGTGAAAAAGTGCAATGATTTCAAGCCTCATCCTCAAAGAATTTTCTTTCTAATTTCCAGAAAATTTGTAGAGGCTTGAGTGGGCTGGATATTTTCATTAGGGGTCACTGTGTGTCATGCTGTAGACATTATGTGTTTTCCATGCATCAGCTTAAGAACACTTCTCATCAGGAACAGAAAGGAGAAATAACATCCTTTCAAAGTAAAATTGGATTATGCTCTTAAATGACAATTCCTATTGTAAAGAAAAAAGGTGGGGTGAGAATTCGTTCAACCTTTCAAACAAAACCAATTACTCCATACCTGTTATTTTTATTCATTTGCTGTAGCCCTGACCTGGTAAATGAGGTTACTCTGAAAACTGTACATAATTGAGTCAGACGCATTGGAAACATGTCGCCAGAGTCAAGAGTCAATTCCAGAAGCGTTTGAGACCCTTGGCATCAGTC
The DNA here is from genome assembly GCA_013400495.1 of Nicator chloris. Classification (NCBI taxonomy): domain Eukaryota; kingdom Metazoa; phylum Chordata; class Aves; order Passeriformes; family Pycnonotidae; genus Nicator; species Nicator chloris. Next base: position 909 of record WAAE01034651.1, on the reverse strand, counting down.
TGCCACTGAATTTTGTGGGGAAAGATGGTGAGCATGTGTACTTGTCAGCATTCCAAACAGCTGGCAGTGTAGCATGCATTTAGTCTCTGCAGGTCTGAGGAGGCAGCACACAGCATGGGGAAGAGCCAAGTGGGAGCTGCAGCACTGGAACAGACATGGAAAGGCATTAGAGTAGCTGCAGCTGACCCACTTGCAGTCATGCATGAAAGAGTCCACAAGCACTTTACATGAGGCCACAGACAAAGGGTGGTTGTGATGTCTGGAAGGGAAACGTGGCACTAAGTTTAAAAAAACCCAGATTAAAGACATCGAGCAGAGTAATTTTACTGCTTCAGGGTTCTTAGGGCTGAATAGTGAGGAACAGAGTTTGAGTGTAATGCAGTGCCAGGAACAACAGCTGGAAATGTCAGCTACAGAAGACAGAGAAACAGGTCTCCTACATCCTAGTCAAGTGCAATACCTCACAGGGAAATGGAGGATTCTTTTCAGTTTGAATACATTCCTTTAAAACATGGCACATCCAGCAGATCCAGCTCCACCATGTGTTAGTGTTATTTGTGTTATGGTACCAAAGCTAAAGGCCGCTTTCACATCAATTCTTTTATGCTGAACAGATAAACTATCAAAAAGCTGGTGCCTTCTTCAAGAGCTTACAGACATGAGATATAACAATAGATCTCAAAAAATAAGGAGAGAACAGCAAGGGGAAAGGGAAAGTTTCCAAATAGACCATAAAGGAAATCTTCAGGATTTCACAAGGATGACATTTTCATCATTCATGGAGTAATGGCTATAAAATGAAAGAGGAGAGATGTAGGTTAAATATTAGGAAGGAATTTGTTATTGTCGTGGTGGGGAGGCACTGGAACAACTTGCCGAAAAAAATTGTGGATGTCCCATCCCAGGAAG